>WNWK01003485.1:25000-65000 GCA_009830355.1 Cherax destructor | reverse complement strand
GATTTCGTGTATAAGGCAAGGAGGAATAACATCTTATAGGAGTGAGGAAGAGCCATTTTGAGTGTGGGGGAAGATCTTGAGGCAGTGGGTAGAATGAAAGGGGGTAAGGCAGCTGGGATTGATGGAATAAAGATAAAAAATGTTACAAGCAGGTGGGGATATAGTTGAATGATGATGAAAGTGTTTCTTCTTTTTCGGGTCACTGAGCCTTGGTGGGTGGTTACCGATGTGTTAATAAAAATATATATAATTCCTAATATCCTTTCTAAATCCAAATTTTTCCTGCACGTCCTGTCTTGGTTAAATATTTTCGATACGCTTTATTTATCCCCCTATTTACTCTTATTTTCCATTCGTACGCTTTAGTTCATATCTGTTCTAATTCTACTCCTTTATACGCATGAGATGGTATTCTCTATCTTGGTCTGTTGCTTCGAATCTCTGTGTTGAAAGCAGAGAGAGAGAGAGAGAGAGAGAGAGAGAGAGAGAGAGAGAGAGAGAGAGAGAGAGAGAGAGAGAGAGAGAGAGAGAGGCCACCCACAACAGTCAACTAACACCCAGGTACCTACTTACTGCTAGGTGAACAGGGTCAGCAGGTGTAAAGTAACACGTCCAACATTTTTACTCGTACGAGGATCGAACCCCGTTCCCTCGATGTGTAACTTGATGCCGCTACCATTTGAGCCGCAAGAGCATGTCCACCCCCATCTCCCTAATAAGGTGAGTGACATGTGGAACACCGGGGGACCTAACAACTCTTGAGGAACCCCAGTAAAGAGGTATTTAGTGCTCTATAATCACCCTAGAGAGAACCTGCGGATCTCAGCAAGTTCAGAGAACCAACACGTTGATTAATTAGACATTTGTGCAGCACTCGGGTATCTTTATTGAGGAAACGTTTCGCCCACACAGTGGCTTCACCAGTCCTATACAAAGAAGAATGGTGAAGATCGGAAGGAGATTTAGGTAATCAGTCCCTCAGTCTTTTCAAGATTGATCACATCGACTCCAGGCTGAGGGACTGATTACCTCAAATTCCTTCCGATCTTCACCATTCTTCTTTGTATTGGACTGATGAAGCCACTGTGTGGGCGAAACGTTTCCTCAATAAAGATACCCGAGTGCTGCACAAGCGTCTAATTCATCAAGGTCTTGCATATTTCACCTTGAGATCTAGAAGACTCGAAGTGAGTTTGATTCTCTCTCTCTCTCTCTCTCTCTCTCTCTCTCTCTCTCTCTCTCTCTCTCTCTCTCTCTCTCTCTCTCTCTCTCTCTCTCCCACCTGGCTTGTGTTTTGATTGCGGAGGGGAAGGCCAGCGCCCGCCTGCCTGCATATTGCTCTCAGTGAGATGGCAGAGTAAAGAGGAGCATCTTTCTTGAATACTCACACACACACACACACACACACACACACACACACACACACACACACACACATGACGGACATGACGGAAGGAATAGACTCCGAAGTGTCCCTGTTTGCAGATGATGTGAAGTTGATGAGAAGAATTCAATCGGACGAGGACCAGGCAGAACTACAAAGGGATCTGGACAGCCTGCAAGCCTGGTCCAGCAACTGGCTCCTGGAGTTCAACCCCACCAAGTGCAAAGTCATGAAGATTGGGGAAGGGCAAAGAAGACCGCAGACGGAGTACAGCCTAGGGGGCCAGAGACTGCAAACCTCAATCAAGGAAAAAGATCTTGGGGTGAGTATAACACCAGACACATCTCCTGAGGCGCACATCAACCAAATAACTGCTGCAGCATATGGGCGCCTAGCAAACCTAAGAACAGCATTCCGACATCTTAATAAAGAATCGTTCAGGACCCTGTACACTGTGTACGTTAGGCCCATATTGGAGTATGCAGCACCAGTTTGGAACCCACACCTAGCCAACATGTGAAGAAGCTCGAGAAAGTGCAAAGGTTTGCAACAAGACTAGTCCCGGAGCTAAGGGGTATGTCCTACGAGGGAGGTTAAGGGAAATCGACCTGACGACACTGGAGGACAGGAGAGATAGGGAGACATGATAACAACATATAAGATACTGAGTGGAATTGACAAAGTGGACAGAGACAGAATGTTCCAGAGATGGGACACAACAACAAGGGGACACAGATGGAAGTTGAAGACTCAGATGAATCACAGAGATGTTAGGAAGTATTTCTTCAGTCACAGAGTTGTCGGGAAGTGGAATAGTTTAGGAAGCGATGTAGTGGAGGCAGGCTCTATACATAGCTTTAAGCAGAGGTATGATAAAGCTCATGGCGCAGGGAGAGTGACCCAGTAGCAGCCAGTGAAGAGGCGGGGCCAGGAGCTTTGACTCGACCCCTGCAACCACAACTAGGTGAGTACAACTAGGTGAGTACACACACACACACACACGCACACACACACACACACACACACACACACACACACACACACACACACACACACACACACACACACACACACACACACACACACACACACACACACACACACACACACACACACACACACACACACACACACACTACACACACACACACACACACACACACACACACACACACACACACACACACACACCCCCGCGCGCGCATTTTCTTGGACTGTAAAAAGGCGTTTGACACAGTTCCACACAAGAGATTAGTGCAGAAGCTGGAGGACCAGGCAGGGATAACAGGGAAGGCACTACAATGGATCAGGGAATACCTGTCAGGAAGACAGCAGCGAGTCATGGTACGTGGCGAGGTGTCAGTGTGGGCGCCTGTGACGAGTGGGGTTCCACAGGGGTCAGTTCTAGGACCGGTGCTGTTTCTGGTATTTGTGAACGGCATGACGGAAGGAATAGGCTCCGAAGTGTCCCTGTTTGCAGATGATGTGAAGTTGATGAGAAGAATTCAATCGGACGAGGACCAGGCAGAACTACAAAGGGATCTGGACAGGCTGCAAGCCTGGTCCAGCAACTGGCTCCTGGAGTTCAACCCCACCAAGTACAGTCATGAAGATTGGGGAAGGGCAAAGAAGACCGCAGACGGAGTACAGTCTAGGAGGCTAGTGACTACAAACCTCACTCAAGGAAAAGGATCTTGGGGTGAGTATAACACCAGGCACATATCCTGAGGCGCACATCAACTAAATAACTGCTGCAGCATACGGGCGCCTAGCTAACCTAAGAACAGCATTCCGACATTTTAATAAGGAGTCATTCAGGACCCTGTACACTGTGTACGTTAGGCCCATACTGGAGTATGCAGCACCAGTTTGGAACCCACACCTAGCCAAGCATGTAAGGAAACTAGAGAAAGTGCAAAGGTTTGCAACAAGGCTAGTCCCGGAGCTAAGGGGCATGTTATATGAGGAGAGGTTAAGGAAAATCGACCTGACGACACTGGAAGACAGGAGATATAGAGGGGATATGATAACGACATATAAAATACTGAGAGGAATCGACAAGGTGGACAGAGACAGGATGTTCCAGGGATGGGACACAGCAACAAGGGGTCACAGTTGGAAGTTGAAGACTCAGATGAATCACAGGGATGTTAGGAAGTATTTCTTCAATCACAGAGTTGTCAGGAAGTGGAATAGTTTGGGAAGTGATGTAGTGGAGGCAGGAACCATACATAGCTTTAAGGAGAGGTATGATAAAGCTCATGGAGCGGGTAGAGTGACCGAGTAGCGGCCAGTGAAGAGGCGGGCGCCAGGAGCTGTGACTCGACCCCTGCAACCACAACTAGGTGAGTACACACACACACACACACTCAGTTTTCGACGAGGCACATCCATGGAGGCAGCTATTGTATGTTGAGCATGATAGGTGGCAGGTGGCAGGCGGCATGCGACATGTGGCATGTGAGAAACTGTAGGTGGCAAGTGGCAGGTGACCTCAGGTGTTAAACAGTAGGCTGCAAGTGGAATGTTTCATCAGGCAATGGCAGATGACAACAAGTGGCAGGAGATGATGGCAGGTGGCAGGTGACGACAGGAGGCAGAAAGTGGCAGCAAGCGGCACGATACCTGTTGCTTGAGTTGGGGTGAATATAATTACACGCTCACCGACCTTCATATATTTCTTTTCATTTTGTATATATATATATATATATATATATATATATATATATATATATATATATATATATATATATACATATGTTTATGGGAAAGGTTGGAGGGAGGGGGTAAAGGAGGTTTTGTGTGCGAGGGGCTTGGACTTTCAGCAAGCATGTGTGAGCGTATTTGATAGGAGTGAATGGAGACAAATGGTTTTTAATACTTGACGTGTTGTTGGAGTGTGAGCAAAGTAATATTTAGAAAGGGATTCAGGGAAACCGGCAGGCCGGACTTGAGTCCTGGAGATAGGAAGTACAGTGTCTGCACTCTGAAGGAGGGGTGTTAATGTTGCAGTTTTATAACTGTAGTGTAAAGAACCCCTGTGGCAAGACAGTGATGGATTGAATGATGATGAAAGTTTTTCTTTTTCGGGCCACCCTGCCTTGGTGGGAATCGGCCGATGTGTTAATAAAAAAAAAAATGTTTATCACTTTCCACCTCCAGGACGGTAACGTCCCCACTCATATTTCAGAGTGCAGGCACTCTACTTTCCACCTCCAGGACGGTAACGTCCCCACTCATCCTTCAGAGTGCAGGCACTGTACTCTCCACCTCCAGGACTCTAACCATGCTAACTGGTTTCCACGGACTCTCTTTAAAACTGTTTCTATCTTTTTCTCTCTCTCTATCTCTCTCTCTCTCTCTCTCTCTCTCTCTCTCTCTCTCTCTCTCTCTCTCTCTCCCACTTACTGGACCAGGAGCTGTGAATCGACCCCTGCAACCGCATATCTTATCCCTCCCCCCTCCACCAAGTAGATAAGACACCAACCCCAGCCCACTCCTGTCTGCTGAGCATCATAAGAACTAGACTTTAAGGAGTGCATCTTAAGGTAAACTAGTATCAGTGTGTGATACACTAATACAGATGATTTACCAAACAAGAGTAATGAGTTGAAGAAAAAAACAGCTGAGGTCAAGCCAGACATTATAACTATCACTGAGAGACAGAAATGATATTAGATGCTGCATGTCCAGCTGGATACCAAGTGATAAGGAATGCCAGAGGGAACAGGGAGGAGGAGGAGGAGGAGGAGAGGCTCTATTAATTAAAAATCAATAGAGTTTTGGAAGGTGAGAACTATACACAGACCAGAAGAAAACGAATTCATAGTGTGCTCACTTGAGACTTGATGACTCACAGCAGTAGTCACAGTGATATACAACCCGCCACCTAATAATAGGAGACCGTGGCAGGAATATGAAAACAACATAACAGAAGCAATCGGGAGTGCATTTAGGGCTAAAGTGAAACTACTTATAATTGGATATTTCAACGATAGTGAAAAAGGTTGGGAGAACTGGGACCCACATGGGAACCGGAAGTGT
This sequence comes from Cherax destructor, assembly GCA_009830355.1. NCBI lineage: Eukaryota > Metazoa > Arthropoda > Malacostraca > Decapoda > Parastacidae > Cherax > Cherax destructor. The sequence goes on along the minus strand of WNWK01003485.1, from coordinate 59,572 downwards.
GGACGGCTAAATTGATGGAGGTGATTAGAGAAAACTTTCTGAGTCAGCACGTTAGGGACATTCCAAGAGAGAGAGAGTGGAGATGACGAGCCAGCGAGACTGGACCTAGTGTTTACCTCAGGTACATCTGACAAAGATAAAAAAGAAACTGAGAGTCCTCTGGGGGCTAGCGATCATGCTGTCCTCAACGCCGAGTACCCAGTGGAATTAAAGACAGAGTGAAGTACGGTAGGTGGATGGTGTGAAAAAGTTAGACTTTAGATGGGGAAATTTTGAGGAGTTTAGAGACTTCTCAACTGTAGTGGATAGAGACAGTGAAGTGGACGAAATGATGGTGTACAGAGCTGGAAAATGCAGGGAAACGGAGGAGACCTTCATATAAAGAAGATGCAGAAACAACAAAGACAAAGAGGGAGCTTGGTTAACCACAGATGCAGGGAGGCAGAGAGAAAATTGTAAGAGTGGGAAAAAATACGGAAAGAAAAGGACAGATGAGAAGAGAGAAAGGTGGACAGAAAGGAATGTGCTAAAGTGAGGAGAGAGACTGAGACAACTTGAGATTGACAACAGCAAAGGTCAAGTCTGAATCTAAACTATTTCACAGCCACATCAGAAGAAAGACGACAGTAAAGAACCAGGTAATTAGACTGAGGAAGGAAGGAGGAAAGCTCATGAACAACGACAAGGAAGTCTATGTGTTGATACAACGATTTGAAGAGTTCTCAGTGAAACCTAGGACACAACCAGAGCCTAAGCAACAGGCGGTGCCTGCAGAAGTACTGGATGACATCCACACAACAGGGCAAGAGGTGAAGAAATTATTGATGGACATGGATACATCACAGACAATGGAACCTGACAAGGTGTCACCATGGATACTGCTAGAGGGCGCAGATGTGTTGTCTAAACCACTAGTTGTGATCTACAATAAGTCAATGGATACGTGACAGTTACCAGAGATCTGGAAGACAACAAATATAGTCCATATATGTAAGAAAGGAGGCAGATAGGTGTTAAACTACAGACCAGATTCCCTGACATGTATACTTTGCAAGTTGATGGAGAAAGTTATCATGGAGAGAGTGGTAGAACACTTAGAGAGAAGAGCTTTGATAAATAATAACCCTCATGGGTTTAGGGATGTCAAGTCTTGTCTTACTAACTTGTGGAGTTCTGTGACAAAGTAACAGATTTACAATGTCCTCAATGGATGACACTGTCATGCAAATTCTAGTATCGTCGGCAGAGGAAGACACGGCGCTGTTGTTTACATCTCTATCATTGTCGGATGTGAGGATGAAGAAAAAGATGGGGGCGAGTACTGTGCCTTGTGGAACAGAGGTTTTCACTGAGGCAGCCTCTGACTTAACTCTGTTTACTATTACTCTATGGGTTCTCTTGGACAGAAAGTTGAAGATCTATCTGCCCACTTTTCCTGATATTCCTTTACCGTTCATTTTGTGTGCTATTACACCATGATCGCATGTCTAAGGCTTTTGCAGAGTCTGTGTATATTACATCTGCATTCTGTTCGACCTCCAGAGCATCCAAGACCATGTCATAGTGGTCCAGTAGTTGCGAGAGGCAGGAGCGACGTGCTTTAAACCCTTGTTGCCCTGGACTGTGCAGTTGTTGGGAATCTAAGGGGTTGGCGATCTTGCTTCTTAGAACTCTTTCAAATATTTTTATGAAAGGCGAGTATACACACAGACAGACAGACAGACACACACACACACACACACTCGGGGCCAGGAGCTATGAATCGACCCCTGCATCCACAACTAGGTGAGTACACACACACACACACACACACATACACACACACACACACACACACACACACACTCACACACACACATACACACACACACGCACGCATAGTGAAGAGGCGGGGCTAGGAGCTATGAATCGACCCCTGCAACCACAATTAGGTGAGCACACACACACACACCAAACAAGACTAGTCGAGGAACTAAGGCGTATGTCCCACGAGGAGAGGTTAATGGGAACTCAACCTGACGACACTGGAAGACAGGAGGGATAGGGAGGATAAAATAACAACGTATAAAATACTGAGAGGAATTGAAACGGTGTACAGAACTAGAATGTTTCAGGAACAAGAGGAACACAACTGGAAGCTGAAAACTCAGATGAGTCATAGGAATGTTAGGAAGCATTTCTTCAGCCTTAGAGTTATCAGGAAGAGTAACGATTATGTTCTTGTAGCCAGGAGAGAGTGTACTTAGTAGCGACCAGGAACTGGGACTCGACCCCTGCAACCACATATTGGTGAGTACATACCACACACACACACCTGATAGATGTTCAAGCCCTCGCCACTTCAAACCTCGCTCACCCCATCTCTCCAACCCATCCTGGTACTTCCCTCTCTCTCTCTCTCTCTCTCTCTCTCTCTCTCTCTCTCTCTCTCTCTCTCTCTCTCTCTCTCTCTCTCTCCCTCTCTCCCTCCCTCCCCCATACCACCACCCTGGTTCTATCACACAGTCATTCATCAACCTACTTTAAACACCCAGATACATTATGTTCTCTTTCCTCCCAATTTATTCAGATTTGTTCCATTTCCTGCCTCTCGCCTCCCTCTCTCTCAGCACAATTTTGTTCTCTCTCTTTTTGTTTACGTTCTTTTGTAGTTGTCGAGAACATTTTCTTCTTCCTTCCGATGCTCATTTCCTGGTATTCCTGTCTCCTCTTTCGTCTGCAGTTTTTAATTCTCTTTCTTCTTCTCTTCCTCCTTCGTTATTGCCTTAATTCGTATGTTGTCGTTGAAAAAACAGAACACTGTTTAAAACTCTCTCTCTCTCTGTATATATATATTTTTTTATTAACTCATCGGGCGATTCCCACCAAGGTAGGGTGGCCCGAAAAAGAAAAACTTTCACCATCATTCACTCTATCACTGTCTTGCCAGAGGCGTGCTTAAACTACAGTTATAAAACTGCAACATTAACACCCCTCCTTCAGAGTGCAGGCACTGTACCTCCCATCTCCTCCTCTTCTTCCTCTTCCTTTATTTATCTACATCTCCCTGTGTGTGTAGTTGCTTTTCATTCTTCTCCATTTATCTAATGTGAAAAAGTTGATGCGTTCATTCAAGCTTGGATAATAATAATAATAATAATAATAATAATAATAATAATAATAATAATAATAATAATAATAATAATAATAATAATAATAACTGTGCACAGAACATATAGTGATTAATATTATCTACACACACACACACACACACACACACACACACACACACACACACACACACACACACTACACATACACACACACACACACACACACACACACATACACACACACACGCACACACACATACACACACACACATACACACACACACACACACACACACATACACACACACACACACATACACACACACACACACAATACACACATACACATACACACACACACACACACACGCACACACACACACATGCAGGACATCCAGTGGGAAAGGGAAATGGAAGGACTGACAATAAATGAAATGATGGAATACGTAGGGGCAAAGTGCAAGGAGGCAGAGGAACGGTTTATACCCAGAGGCAAATGTTTAAATGGGAAGGCCAGAAAGAGCCCCTGGTTTACCCAAAGGTGCAGGGAGGCAAAGAATCAGAGTATCAGAGAATGGAAACGGTACAGAAGGCAAAGAACCCAAGTAAACAAAGAGATTAGTAGAAGAGCTAGAAACGAGTATGCACAAGTACGGAGGAGGCCCAGAAACAGTACGAAAACGACATAGCATCGAAAGTTAAGTCCGACCCGAAACTGATGTTCAGTCACATCAGAAGGAAGACAACAGTCAAGGACCAGGTGATAAGGCTGAGGAGAGAAGATGGGGAACTCACAAGTAATGATCAAGAGGTATGTGAGGAGCTCAACTTGAGGTTTAAGGAAGTATTCACAATGGAGGAAGGAAGGCAGCTGGGTAGACAGGACATGGTTCGTCACCAACAAGGGATGTACCAAGTGCTAGAGGGCATACACAACTGAGGAGGAAGTGAAGCAGTTACTCAGTGACCTCGATACCTCAAAGGCGATGGGTCCGGACAATATCTCCCGTGGGTTCTTCGGGAAGGAGCTGAGGTACTGAGTGTGCCACTTACCACAATATTCAACACATCCCTTGAAACTGGGCAGCTACATGAGGTATGGAAGAAGGCCAACGTAGTCCCCATTTTTAAAAAAGGAGACAGAAAAGAGGCACTAAACTATAGACCGGTGTCACTTACATGTATAGTGTGCAAAGTCCTGGAGAAAATCATCAGGAAAAGAATGGTGGAACACCTTGAGCGGAACAGGATAATAAACACCAGACAGCATGGATTCCGGGAAGGCAAATCCTGTGTAACAAACCTCCTAGAGTTCTATGATAAAGTAACAGAGGTAAGGCAGGAGAGAGAAGGATGGGTTGATTGCATTTTCCTGGACTGCAGGAAGGCCTTCGACACAGTTCCTCACATGAGATTAGTAAAGAAGTTGGAAGAACAAGCAGGTATAACAGGAAGGGCACTGGAATGGATCAGGGAATACCTCAAAGGGAGGCAACAACGGGTCATGGTGCGTGGTGAGGTATCACAGTGGGCGCCTGTGACGAGCGGTGTACCGCAGGGGTCAGTCCTAGGACCAGTGTTATTCCTGGTATATGTAAATGACATGACGGACGGGATAGACTCAGAAGTGTCTCTATTCGCGGATGATGTGAAAATAATGAGGAGAATCACATCGGAAGAGGACCAGGCAGGGCTGCAAACAGACCTGGACAAGCTCGACATCTGGTCTAGCAGTTGGCTTCTCGAATTCAATCCTCCAAATGCAAAGTCATGAGGATCGGAGAAGGGCAAAGAAGACCGCTGACAGAGTACAAGCTAGGCGGACAAAGGCTACAAACCTCGGCAAAGGAGAAAGACCTTGGAGTGAGTATAACGCCTAGCACGTCTCCGGAGGCACACATCAACCAGATAACTGCGGCAGCATATGGGCGTCTGGCAAACCTTAGATTAGCGTTCCGTTGCCTTAACAAGGAATCGTTCAAGACACTGTATACCGTGTACGTCAGGCCCATACTAGAATATGCAGCACCAGTCTGGAACCCACACCTGGTCAAGCACGTAAGGAAACTAGAGAAAGTGCAAAGGTTTGCGACAAGGTTAGTTCCACAACTCAGGGGTCTGTCTTATGAAGAAAGGTTGAGGGAAATAGGACTAACAACACTGAAGGAAAGAAGGGTCAGAGGAGACATGATAACGACATACAAAATACTGCGGGAATTGACAAGGTAGATAGTGACAGGTTGTTTCAGAGAGGGAACACAGAAACAAGGGGACACAACTGGAAGCTGAAGACTCAGATGAGTCAAAGGGATGTCAGGAAACATTTCTTCAGCCACAGAGTAGTCAGGAAGTGGAATGGACTAGAGAAAGATATAGTGGAGGCAGGAACCATACATAGTTTTAAGACAAGGTATGATAAAGCTCATGGAGCAGGGAGAGCAGAGACCCAGTAGCAGACAGCGAAGAGGCGGGGCCAGGAGCTGAGTCTCGACCCCTGCAACCACAATTAGGTGAGTACAATTAGGTGAGTACACACACACACACACACACACACACACATACACACACACATACACATACACACACACACACACACGCACACACACACACGCACACACACACACACACACACACACACACACACATTTCGGACAATATCTCCCGTGGGTTCTTCGGGAAGGAGCTGAGGTACTGAGTGTGCCACTTACCATAATATTCAACACATCCCTTGAAACTGGGCAGCTACCTGAGGTATGGAAGAAGGCCAACGTAGTCCCCATTTTTAAAAAAGGAGACAGAAAAGAGGCACTAAACTATAGACCGGTGTCACTTACATGTATAGTGTGCAAAGTCCTGGAGAAAATCATCAGGAAAAGAATGGTGGAGCACCTCGAGCTGAACAGGATAATAAACACCAGACAGCATGGATTCCGGGAAGGCAAATCCTGTGTAACAAACCTCCTAGAGTTCTATGATAAAGTAACAGAGGTAAGGCAAGAGAGAGAAGGTGGGTTGATTGCATTTTCCTGGACTGCAGGAAGGCCTTCGACACAGTTCCTCACATGAGATTAGTAAAGAAGTTGGAAGAACAAGCATGTATAACAGGAAGGGCACTGGAATGGATCAGGGAATACCTCACAGGGAGGCAACAACGGGTCATGGTGCGTGATGAGGTATCACAGTGGGCGCCTGTGACGAGCGGCGTACCGCAGGGGTCAGTCCTAGGACCAGTGTTATTCTTGGTATATGTAAACGACTGGGATAGACTCAGAAGTGTCTCTGTTCGCAGATGATGTGAAATTAATGAGGAGAATCACATCGGAAGAGGACCAAGCAGGACTTCAAACAGACCTGGACAAGCTTGACATCTGGTCTAGCAACTGGCTTCTCGAATTCAATCCCATCAAATGCAAAGTCATGAAGATCGGAGAAGGACAAAGAAGACCGCTGACAGAGTACAGGCTAGGTGGACAAGGGCTACAAACCTCGGCAAAGGAGAAAGACCTTGGGGTGAGTATAACGCCAAGTACGTCTCCGGAGGCACACATCAACCAGATAACTGCGGCAGCATATGGGCGACTGGCAAACCTAAGATTAGCGTTCCGTTACCTAAACAAGGAATCGTTCAAGACACTGTACACCGTGTACGTCAGGCCCATACTAGAATATGCAGCACCAGTCTGGAACCCACACCTGGTCAAGCACGTAAAGAAACTAGAGAAAGTGCAAAGGTTTGCGACAAGGTTAGTTCCACAACTCAGGGGTTTGTCCTATGAAGAAAGGTTGAGGGAAATAGGACTAACAACACTGGAGGAAAGACGGGTCAGAGGAGACATGATAACGACATACAAAATACTGCGGGGAATCGACAAGGTAGACAGTGACAGGATGTTCCAGAGAGGGAACACAGAAACAAGCGGACACAACTGGAAGCTGAAGACTCAGATGAGTCAAAGGGATGTTAGGAAGCATTTCTTCAGCCACAGAGTAGTCAGGAAGTGGAATAGTCTAGAGAAAGATATAGTGGAGGCAGGAACCATACATAGTTTTAAGACGAGGTATGATAAAGCTCATGGAGCAGGGAGAGCAGAGACCCAGTAGCGGACAGCGAAGAGTCGGGGCCAGGTGCTGAGTCTCGACCCCTGCAACCACAATTAGGTGAATTAGGTGAGTACAGATATACAAAGTTTTCAACGATATATGAAGGGTAGGACAGAGCGGCAAGGGAACGTGACAGGGTGTTCACAGTGACACAAGTTGTTCCCAAAACTGTACAGTCGGGATCCCAGTACAATACATGTCTATGTGTACGTTGATATGGCCTGTACTCGCCTAGTTGTGGCTGCAGGGGTCGAGTAACAGCTCCTGGTCCGTGTGTGTGTGTGTCTGTACACTGATTTTTTTGTAAGCTTTAAACCTCTGTGGCGTGTAATAAATCCCCATGGGGACTCATACATCCCCTGGGGAAAACATACAACCCCTGGTGAAATCATACATCCCCCTGGGGGACATTATACAACAACTGGGGGAATCAGAGAAACTCTGGGGACATCCTACAACTTCTGGGGGAATCATGCAATCCCTCGTGGAATCATACAACCCCTGAGGACCATACAACCTCTGGGGAATCATACAACCTTTGGGGACATCATACAATCCCTGGGGGAATCATACACCCCTGAGGAATCCGACAACTCCTGGGGGACATCATACAATACATGGGGGACTCATAAAACCCCTGGGGAGTCATACAACCCATGGCGGATATCATACAATTCTTTGGGGAATTATAAATCCTTGGGGAAAAATATAACCCCTATGGGAATCATAAAAACCTGGGGAAATCATAAAACCCCTGGTGGAATCATACAATCTCTGAAAGAATCATTTAACCCTGTGGGAATCATAAAAACCCTGAGGGATATAATCTAACCCTGGGGGAATCATACAACCATCGTGGAATCATGCAACCCTGGTGGAATCACACAACCCTGGGGTAATCATACAACCCTGGGGAATCATACAACCCTGGGGAATCATACAACCCCTGGTGGAATCATACAATCCCTGGGGAGGATCATACAGCCCATGGGGAAAGCAAATCATAGAACTCCTGGGGGAAATAAATCCCCTGGGGAGAGAATCCTACATCTCCTGGGAAGGAAGGGGGTTGAATGGAACCTACCAAGATTCGATCTAAGGAATGGGAAGGACAGTGTCCAATTCCTCGGAGCAAGAGCCTTTCCCCTTTACTTCCGTGGCTCTTCCCCTGGGGGAGGAAGGGGAAAGGATTGTCTGGGGGTGGCTGAGGAGGGGGAGATTTTCTGAGGGGAGAGGGAATTGTCTGATGGGTGAGGCTGGGCCGGGGGTGGGGCTGACCACTCCCCCCTCAGCCCCGGGCTCACTCATACAGGGGAGGGAGGAGCTCAGTGTGCCGCCAGACACCAACGGGAGAGAACGTCTCTCAGCTGCCGCCGCTCCTCCCCACGTGTCTCCACCTGTCTCAACGTGTTTGCCTCCCCCCACGGCCGCCGCCGCGCGGCGACTTCGACTGTGGCAGCCCGTGTGTGTGTGTCGTCCCGCCGCCGCTGTCGTTCCGCCCCATGGAACATGTTTTCCCGGACTAGGAAAAACTATGTCCGTGTCATGATGTAAACACGACCATCGCTACGCATGAAAAAAAGGGAACTGACCTTCTCCCCCCATAGGGGAATTTACACTGTTTACAAGGCTGTTTACAGATTATTCGGCAATATCTGGAAAAATAAAGCGGGGACATTTTCCTGGCCGAATTTACACTGTTTACAAACTGTAAATTACTCGGAACTCCTTGTAATAAAACAAAGTACTTTTCCTGGCCGAATTTACACTGTTTACAAACTGTAAATTACTCGGAACTCCTTGTAATAAAACAAAGTACTTTTCCTGGCCGAATTTACACTATTTGTAAACTGTAAATTACTCTGAACTCCTCGAAAAAAAAAGGAATTTTTCTGTCCGAATTTACACCGCTTACAAACTGTAAATTACTCGGTATTCCTTGTAAAAAAATTCCTGGCCGAATTTACACCGTTTACAAGCACCGTTTACTGCCGCAATAGAGAGGAAATTAGCAGCTGGGTGTTCCTAACACCTACGCTCAATTTCTAAATCTAACTCTGACAAGAATCTAATGTAAAAATTCTTGCTCTCTGGTGTTCACTAATTCTCAGTTAAATTCTGCTACTTTGCAAGGGAAGGAATTTGTGAAATGTTGCCGCTGGTGGATACACTGTCTGCTGTGGCGTAAATCACGTCTGCTGTGGCGTATATACCGTCTGCTGTGGCGTAAATACTGTCTGCTGTGGCCTAAAGACTGTCTGTTATGGCGTAAATGCTGTCTGCTGTGGCGTATATACCGTCTGCTGTGGCGTAAATACTGTCTGGTGTGGCCTAAAGACCGTCTGCTGTGTTCTAAAGACCGTCTGCTGTGGCGTAAAGACTGTCTGCTGTGGCGCAAACACCGTCTGCTGTGGCCTAAGAACCGTTTCTTGTGGCGTATATGCCGTCTGTTGTGGCCTAAATCCAGTCTGCTGTGGCGTAAATAGTCTGCTGTAGCGTATATACCGTCCAGCATATATGGCACCTCCTGTGGCATATATACTGGAGAGTGTTTCAAGGAAGGCTTCAGCCTCTTGGTGTGGCTTCCACGACTGTAATTAAGACCACAAGGCCACGCCAAGAGCCGGGATTAAGGATCCAAGATGCAGTGAATCTCAAGACTGCGGCCGCACAGATCAAAGACTGTAAGATCTTTGTAAAGACTGAACGAAACGCAGAGAGTAGCGGATGGAGAAGTGATTACCAAAAAAAAAAAAAATATGACGAAGATCATCTGGGAAAACGAAGTGAATTGAGGTCTCGAAGTGAGCAAAATAACGTGAGGGGAAAACAGCGTGAGGGAAAAACAGCGTGAGGGGAAAAGCAGCGTGAAGGTAAACAACGTGTGGTGGAAAAGCAGCGTGAAGGGTGACGGGAGGATTAACACATTCCTGGACCACCACGTCAAGTGTGCGGTGAAAAACGTTTTATTTTGTGGCCCCTGCAACCCGGGGGTCGTGTGTGTGTGCACGGGGGAGACAGGGAAGGCAAGGGTGAGACAGATTCCAAGACGCGGGGCGAGTTCTTACGAGATGTCCTGAGAAGGTCCAAGAAAGTGAATTAGTGAGGGAAGTGGGCGTGGAGTGCTTGTGTAGTGGTAATAACGCAAGAGGGAGAGAGAGAGAGAGAGAGGGTGATAACGAAGGAGGTAGAGAAGGGGGTCACACGAGGAGGTAGAGAGAGAGAGACTAAGGTGGCCGCGTGGTCATGATGACACACTCGAGGATCACCTCCAGGAGTTGCAACTCAAGGAGCAGGAACACGCAGCAGCAGCGGCAGCAACAGCAGCTCCCTCCTGCTGCTCCTGCTGCCGCCGCCTCCTCCTGCTGTTCTACCTTCTTCCTGCACCTCCAACGACTGCTGCTGCTACTTCTCCTTTACACAGGTCAGTCGCACCTTCCTTCAAATATCCCTCTTATAAAAATCCCTCCCACGTTTAGAGAGAATATCTGTAACATGTAAACCCAGACTTAACACACGCAACTTCAAACATTCTTAGGACTGAGAGCGCTAAAACCGCAAGGGAAGAGTCATACAGCGCCTGGCGAATGCGAGGCGATCCAATACGAATGGAGGAAAGGAGGTGAGGGGAAAAAAAAGAGAATATTTTAATTCTTCTAACATCCTCTTAAGACGACAGAGTCATCCGGGTCAGTGTACCATCTTTCACGCCTCTTCTTTCTTCTTACTCATTCAGGTTTAACTCTTCCTTCTTAATGCAGTTGTCATTATTTTTTCCATCTTAATATTGGCGTGACTTATGCGAGACGGTAGATGTTTTAAGCGACTTTCGAAACATCATTTGAGGGAAACGTGAACGCAGGTGGGCGAGACTGGAAGAAAAATCTACGTAAATACAGTATAATGAGATCTTTTATTGATTACGTTTCGCCCCACACAGTGGGCTTTATCAAGTCACAGACACATCTGTTTATGACTTGATAAAACCCACTGTGTGGGAGAAGCGTCTAGTCAATTATGTTACCATTATACCGCATTTCTGTCTATTTTTTTCCATTCTGTCGGAATTTAATACCATTTATCTCCGTGGGTGAAAAATACTACTATTACTACTGCTATTACTATTACTACTACTACTACTAATAATAATAATACAAATACTACTACTACTACTACTAATAATAATAATAATAATAATACAAATACTACAACTACTGACTAATAATAATACTAATACTAATATCATCTCCGCCCCTTATGGGCACTGAGGTATAGCTCCCGTGCACACACTGGCTCAGTGCTGATGTTGATCACCTTGCCTGTTGCATAATACAATTGCTGCTGTTGTTGCACTCTATTATTATTATTTTATTAATTCTTCTTTTTCTCTTCCTCCTCCTTTTTCTAACACTTTTATCAGCGAAGGTTATGGCTCATCACTCTTGCTTGTACGGTCAGGTGCACAGTATAGTGATGACAGGTGCACAGTATAGTGATGACAGGTGCACAGTATAGTGATGACAGGTGCACAGTATAGTGATTACAGGTGCACAATATAGTAATGACAGGAGCGCAGTGTAGTGATGACAGGTACACAGTATAGTGATGACAGGTGCACGGTATAATGATGACAGGTGCACAGTAAAGTGATGACAGGTGCACGGTAGTGATGACAGGTGCACAGTGTTTTGATGACAGGTGCACAGTGTTTTAATGACAGGTGCACAGTATAGTGACGACAGGTGCACAGTATAGTTATGACAAGTACACAGTATAGTGATGACAGGTGCACAGTATAGTGATGACAGGTGCACAATAGTAATGACATGTGCACACTATAGTGATAAGTGCACAGTATAGTGATGACAGGTGCATACTATAGTGATGACAGGTGTACAGTGTAGTGATGACAGGTGCACAGTATAGTGATGACAGGTGCACAGAAGAGTAATGACAGGTGCACAGTATAGTGATAAGCGCACAGTATAATGATGACAGGTGCATGGTATAGTGATGACAGGTGCACAGTATAGTGATGACAGGTGCACGGTATAGTGATGACAGGTTCACACTCTGGTGATGACAGGTGCACACTAGTGATGACAGGTGCACACTCTAGTGATGACAGGTGCACACTGGTGATGACAGGTGCACACTCTGGTGATGACAGGTGCACACTGGTGATGACAGGTGCACACTCTGGTGATGACAGGTGCACACTGGTGATGACAGGTGCACACTGGTGATGACAGGTTCACACTAGTGATGACAGGTTCACACTCTAGTGATGACAAGTGCACACTCTAGTGATGACAGGTGCACACTCTGGTGATGATAGGTTCACACTATTGATGACAGGTTCACACTAGTGATGACAAGTGCACACTCTGGTGATGACAGGTTCACAGTAAACAGGTACAGTCCTCACGCTCCGATATATTAAATGATTCTGAAAACGTCAGAGGCCCAGGAGCTATACCTCAAGTCCCTAAGAGGCAGAGATGAATTATTATTATTATTATTCATCTAAATCCCCAAAACGGTCAGCTGATTAGTTTCTCACCTCTCTCTTCCTGTCTGTCCAAATAGCCACTCTTTTATCACAAAAATAGCCACTCTGTTATCACCAAAATAGCCACTCTTTTATCACCAAAATAGCCACTCTATTATCGCCAAAATAGCCACTCTTTTATCACCAAAATAGCCACTATTATCGCCAGAATAGCCACTCTATTATCGCCAAAATAACTCTTTTATCATCAAAATAGCCACTATTATCGCCAGAATAGCCACTCTATTATCGCCAGAATAGCCACTCTACCACCGCCAAACTAGCCAATCTATCAGGGCCAAAATAGGCAATCTATCAGCGCCAACCTAGCCAATCTATCAGCGCCAAACTAGCCAATATATCAGCGCCATACTAGCCAATATATCACCGCCAAACTAGCCAGTCTATCACCGCCAAACTAGCGAATATATCAGCGTTAAACTAGCCAATATATCAGAGCCAAACTATCAGCGCCAAACTAGCCAATATATCAGCGCCAAACTAGCCAATATATCACCGCCAAACTAACCACTCTATCACCGCCAAACTAGCAAATTTATCAGCGTTAAACTAGCCAATCTATTAGCTAAAACTAGCCTATCTATCAGCGCCAAACTAGCCAATCTATCAGCGCCAAACTAGCCAATCTATCAGCGCCAAACTAGCCAATCTATTTATCGACAAAACGTCTGTTTTGTGACCGTAAAAAAAACGTTCATTAACTCGCCGGGTCCAAAACATCGCTCATCACCATGCAGGTTCGAAACATCGTTCCTCACCACGCAGGTCCGAAACATCGTTCCTCACCACGCAGGTCCGAAACATCGTTCCTCACCACGCAGGTTCGAAACATTGTTCGTCACCACGCAGGTTCGAAACATCGTTCGTCACCACGCAGGTTCGAAACATCGTTCCTCACCACGCAGGTCCGAAACATCGTTCATCACCACGCAGGTCCGAAACATCGTTCATCATTACGCAGTTTCGAATCCCAGATACTTTTTTTTCGAGGACCGATTTTATTTACATATATTTTCTTTCCTCCTAACCGGGGCCTAAAAGGAATGGAGCCATGAGGCTCTCGATCCACGGCACTCCCCAGTCCCGCATTATACAACCCCTCTCCAAGGCTTTATATAACCCATGCGGTTTTAGCGCTGACACACACACAGATATATATATATATATATATATATATATATATATATATATATATATATATATATATATATATATGTTAATTTATAAATGTTGTATTCGTCAATTTATGTTAATAAATTAGCTGCCGCTAATTTATTGATGTATCCACCGATGTATTGACCAGAATACAGCGCGTGTCTTATGCATTAAACTGCCAATTTATACATGCTTGAAATGCCAATTTACGATATATGAGAGCGCCGATTTACGATATCTAAGACCGCCGATTTACGATATCGTAGAGCGCCAGTTTACGATGTCTGCGAGCGCCAATTTATAAGTGAGAGCGGCAATTTCCGATGAGAGCGCCCATTTGCGATATCTCGGCGCACCAAATTTTAGTTTCTCAGACTAAATTGATGTAAAGTGACTACAAATAATAATAATAATAATTATTATTATTATAATTATTATTATTATTATTAATAATAAAAATAATAATAATAATAATTATTATTATTATTATTTGCGTCAGCTAATGTTGCCAAAAAAGTCAGTTACTGATCAGCCTGGGGCTGTGGGTGCATAGCACCAACAGCCCCGTTGATCAGTTCACCAGCCAGGAGGCCTGGTCTGGCACCGTACCCCTTGGAGGAGAGCGGGGATGGAGGGAAGGCCCTCACAATCACACGTGAATGTGTTGCTGTAAAAACAATGAACGTGTTACGGCAACACTCTTTGTTGTGGTTTATAGGGCTACTGACAGCTTATACCGTATCTAGCTCTTGTGGGAACACTATTGTTGTGCTTTATAGGGCTACTGACAACTCACACCGTATCTAGCTCTTGTGGGAACACTATTGTTATGCTTTATAGGGCTACTGACAACTCACACCGTATCTAGCTCTTTTGGGAACACTATTGTTGTGCTTTATAGGGCTACTGACAACTCACACCGTATCTAGCTCTTTTGGGAACACTATTGTTATGCTTTATAGGGCTACTGACAACTCACACCGTATCTAGCTCTTGTGGGAACACTATTGTTATGCTTTATAGGGCTACTGACAACTCACACCGTATCTAGCTCTTTTGGGAACACTATTGTTGTGCTTTATAGGGCTACTGACAATTCACACCGTATCTAGCTCTTGTGGGAACACTATTGTTATGCTTTATAGGGCTACTGACAACTCACACCGTATCTACCCCTGTGGGAGCACTATTGTTGTGGTTTATAGAGCTACTGACAGCTCACACCGTATCTAGCACTCGTGGAAACACTATTGTTGTGGTTTATAGGGTCACTGACAGCTTACACCGCATCTAGTCCTTGTGGGTACACTATTGTTGTGGTTTATAGGGCTGCTGACGGCTTACACCGCATTTAGCCCTCGTGGGAACATTAGTATTATGGTATATAGGGCCACAGACAGCTCACGCCGTATCGAGCCCTTACGGCAAAACTCCTGAATGCGTTGCAATTAAAGCCTCTCTTACGTTATCAACTTTTCGACAAAACTCGTTGTCAGTAATGAGTTGCTGCTGGTATGAGTTGCCATAGAGTGTGGAGGGCACTGCATTAGCCATGTTGGTAGATTATTTCTAGAAATGGGAAGTGGCAGTCAGTAGCGGGCCCTAGAAATGTGACAATATTTGTTGGTTGCCATAAGAATGGTTTGTCTGTAGTGAGAGTTGCCATAGTCACATTTTTTTTAGAGATGCGCGAGTTTGAAAGAGGAACGCATGAGTCAGAGGAACGCATGAGTCAGAGGGACGCATGAGAGAAATGCATGAGTCGGAATAACGCATGAAAGAGTCAGAAGAATATATGAAAGATTAAAGTGAATGAATGAGTCATAAGAATACAGAACAGAGAAAATAAATTATCGAACAGTCAAAGAATGTGCTTAAGAGTGAAAGACCGCACTAAAAAACTCATAGAATGCACTACATAATCAAAGAATACACTATGACATGGTCTTGGATGCGCTGGAGGACGAACAGAATGCAGATGTGATATACACAGACTTTGCAAAAGCCTTCGACAAATAGCACACAAAATGCCTGATAAAGGAATAACTGGAAAAGTGGACAGGCGGGTGTTTAACTTTCTGTCCAGGAGAACACAAAGAGTAATAGTAAAGAGAGTTAAGTCAGAGGCTGCCTCAGTGAAAACCTCTGTTCCACAAGGCACAGTACTCGCCCCCATCATTTTCTTCATCCTCACATCCGACAATGATAGAGATGTAAACCACAGCACCGTGTCTTCCTCTGCCGACGATACTAGAATTTGCATGACAGTGTCATCCATTGAGGACATTGTAAATATTCAAGCTGATGTAAAACAAAGTCTTCCAATGGACCTCAGAAAACAATATAATGTTCAGTGAGGACAAATTCCAGCTAATCCTTTATGAAAAACTTCAGCAATTAAAAGCTAGAACGGAGTATAAACAAATTCTAACACAACAGAGCGGAAAACTAATGTGATGGACTTGGGAGAGATAATGTCAGAGGATCTCAGCTTCAAGGATCACAACAGTGTCATTATCACACCTGAGAGGAAAATCATAGGATGGATAATGAGAACTTTCAAAACAAGGGATACCAAGACAATGATGATTCTCTTTAATGAAGTCACTTTCTCTGTCTAGGATGGAACATTGCTGAACACACAGTGCCATTCAAGGCAGGTGAAATTTGTAGATTTGGAGAATGTAGAGAGAACCTTCACTGCGCATATAAGCTCAGTCAAGCACCTCTTACTAGGAACGTTTAAAGTCCCTTGATATGTACTCCCTGAAATCCAGCCGAGAAAGGTGCATCATAATTTACACCTGCAAAATCCTGGAAAAACTGGTCCCAAATCTTCACACAAAAATCACTATGAAAGCAAAAGACTGGGCAAACGCTGCAACACCCCCCAAAAGAAAAGCAGGGGAGCCATGAGTACGCTAAAAGATAACACAATAAGTGTCAAGGGCCCAAGGCTGTCCAACAGCCATAAGGGGATTACTAATAGACCCCTGGCTGTCTTCTTGAGGGAACTGGTCAGATATCTAAAGTCAGCACCTGACCAGCTGGGCTGTGGTTCGTAAGTTGAATTACATGTGACCAGCAGTAACAGCCAGGTTGATTAGGCCCTGATCCACTGCAAGGCCTGGTCATGGACCGGTCCGCGGGGGCGTTGAACCCCGGAACACCCTCCAAGTAGGTAGGTGGTAAGAGCCAAAGAATGCACTGGAGAGCCATGAGAGTCAATAGAACACATGAAACAGCCAGAAGAATGAACAAGAGTGAAAAAAACGCATGGTTGTGTCAAATAAACGTTACGAGTAAAAAAAGAACGCTGGTCGTCAAAAGAATGCCCGCGTCAGAGGAACGCACGAAGGAGTTAAAAGAACGCAAGAGAGAGTGAAAAGAACGCAAGAGGAGAAAAAATCGCCGACGAATAAGAATGACGAATGAGAATGATGAATAAGAATAACGAATAAGAATGATGAACGGAGGGACTACGAACGTTAAAATCGTGGCTAACTTATATCAGAAGGAGAATGTGAAGAATGATAGGGAATGTTTTTGACCTAATCTATATAATGACAAACCCGGTGGTAGAATGACCAAAACTCTGATAGGCTCTCCAGCACAGCAGTGTTGCAGACACAAACAGAACACAACAGTGTTGCAGACACCAGCAGAACACAGCAGTGTTGCAGACACCAGCAGAACACAGCAGTGTTGCAGACACAAACAGAACACAAAAGTGTTGCAGACACAAACAGAACACAACAGTGTTGCAGACAACAGGAGAACACAGCAGTGTTGCAGACACAAACAGAACACAACAGTGTTGCAGACACCAGCAGAACACAGCAGTGTTGCAGACACCAGCAGAACACAGCAGTGTTGCAGACATCAGCAGAACACAGCACTGTTGCAGACACAAACAGAACACAACAGTGTTGCAGACACCAGCAGAACACAGCAGTGTTGCAGACACAGACAGAACACAACAGTGTTGCAGACACCTGCAGAACATACCAGTGTTGCAGAAACCAGCAGAACACAGCAGTGTTGCAGACACCAGCAGAATACAACAGTTTTGCAGACACCAGCAGAACACAGCAGTGTTGCAGACACCAGCAGACCACGGCAGTGTTACAAACATCAGCAGAACACAGCAGTGTTACAGACACAAGCAGAACACAGCAGTGTTGCAGACACCAACAGAACACGGCACTGTTGCAAACAGCAGAACACAGAAGTGTTGCAGACACAAGCAGAGAACAGCAGTGTTGCAGGCACAAGCAGATAACAGCAGTGATGCAGACACAAGCAGAATACGGCAGTGTTGCAAACATCAGCAGAACACAGCAGTGTTGCAGACACAAGCAGAGAACAGCGGTGTTGCAGACACAAGCAGATAACAGCAGTGTTGCAGACACCAGCATAACACGGCAGTGTTGCAAACATCAGGAGAACACAGCAGTGTTGCAGACACAAGCAGAGAACAGCAGTGTTGCAGACACAAGCAGAGAACAGCAGTGTTGCGGACACAAGCAGAACACGGCAGTGTTGTGCTTGTGTTCCACTAGGAAGTGTTCTCTCTTCTTAATCTGGACAGCTTTGCATTATACACACTGACGTATCACAGCATATTTCCCCGGAGAAAGTATACCAGGAAAGTATACCAGGAGGGTGTTCCGGGGGTCAACGCCCCCGCGGCCCAGTCCACGACCAGGATTCCTGTTATATCCGGCACTGAGTCTAACTGGTCATCGGCTCCACTGTAAATCCCGGCTCCGATTGTAGGGGTTCGCGGCGCCGAAAGTTGTGGTCAGCGGGGCCGGTCTTGACCTAGCTCCGATTGTTGGGGGTTAGCGCCGTTGATTGTAGTGGTTAGCGCCGGTGATTGTAGCGGTTAGTGCTGTTGACTGCAGTGGTTAGCGCCGCTCATTGTATCCATTAGCGCCGTTGATTGTAGCGGTTAGCGTCGCTCATTATAGCGGTTAGCGCCGTTGACTGTAGTGGTTAGCGCTGCCTAGAAAAGTTCTTATCGCTGTTGTTGCTCCCAATTTCCGCTTGAAACGGTTAGCGCCGCTGATTGTAGCGGTTAGTAGTACAGGTGTTGTTCCCGGCGGCGAGTGTTGCGGTCACCACCACCTGTGTTGCGGTCACCACCACCACCTGTGTTGCGATCACCACCACCACCTGTGTTGCTTCTGTGTAGCGGTCACCACCAATTGTGTTGCTGCTGTGTAGCGGTCACCACCGCCTGTGTTCCTGCTGTGTAGCGGTCACCACCACCTGTGTTGCTGCTGTGTTGCGGTCACCACCACCTGTGTTGCTGCTGTGTAGCGGTCACCAAGACCACCTGTGTTTCTATCACCAAGACCACCTGTGTTGTTGTTACCAAGACCACCTGTGTTGCTGCTGTGTAGAGGTCACCACCACCTGTGTTGCTGCTGTGTAGCGGTCAGCGGTACCAGTGAGTGTACATACTAGCAGTACCAGTGAGTGTACATACTAGCAGTACCAGTGAGTGTACATACTAGCAGACCAGGATACCAGTTGTACCTACTAGCGTACATAGTTACCTACGACATAAGAAACTACCTAAGCGAGGTACTAGCCTCTAGTACCAGTGTACCTACTAGCGGTACAGTTTCTGGCAGTTACTATAGGCACTGTCCAAATGTGTACAGTACCTACTAGCGAGTACTATGGGACAGTGTATATAAAGTACTACTCGGTGTGTCCACAGCGCACCGTGCACTAGGCACAGTGTACCATGCGGTAAGGCCCAGTGACCCTAGCGGTAGGTACCGCGGATTCCCTTAATCCCTCCACTATCCACAATTTCTGCGTTGAAAAGGACACTGAGTAGCGAAACGTCTTCATAAATAGAGATACATGGATGGTGTATATGTGTTTTTATTTAAGTACCGGTGATGTTTCGCCCAGCGCCCCGTAGCAGGTAGTTGTACCAGTGGTGAGGCTCCCAGCCTGGAGCCTAGCGGCTAGCGGTACCGGCGGTGCGTGAGGCTGGGGATTACCGGTATCGCGGGTCAGCGGCGCGTCCAGGCCGCGGAGAGCCGGGGATTAGCGATGGACCAGGGTTACACATGGACCAGGGTCACACATGGACCGCATTCGGACCAGCAGACCCCAGCTGGCGCACTGCACCCATAGGTACAATAGAGGCTGGAAATAGGCTTACAAGGGCTTGGGGGCACGGGAGGCCAGTTCATCGGGAAATGCGTGTGTGAGAAGAG
This sequence comes from Cherax destructor, assembly GCA_009830355.1. Taxonomy (NCBI): domain Eukaryota; kingdom Metazoa; phylum Arthropoda; class Malacostraca; order Decapoda; family Parastacidae; genus Cherax; species Cherax destructor. The sequence continues at coordinate 39,410 of WNWK01003485.1, read as the reverse complement.
CTAAACCTGTCTCGATGGGGGTAGAGGGGGTGTAGGCTCGATCCTCCGTCTAGTCCTCCACGATAAGTTGTTTACACAGCATGTCGTGTGGTTCGAATCCATGTTCTAAGGTAGGCATTGCAATTCCTGTTCTCCGGGTCGAACAAACATCGATTACCATCATGAAAATGGGACATTGCAACCACAACCACAACAACTACCACCACCACCATAACAATCACCACCACAACAACCAGCACCACAACAACAACACCACCACCACAACAACAACCACCACCACAATAGCAACCACCACCTCCACAACAACCACCACCACCACAACAACCACCACCACCACAACAACCAGCACAACAACCACCACCACAATAACAACCACCAGCACAACCACCACAACAATAACAACCACCACAACAACAACCACCACCACAACAACAACCACAACAACCACCACCACAATAACAACCACCACCACAATAACAACCACCACCACCAGCACAACAACAACTACCACAACAATAACAACCACCACAACAATAACAACCACAACAACAACAACCACCACAGCAACAACCACCACAACAACAACAACCACCACCACAACAACAACAACCACAACAACCACCACCACAATAACAACCACCAGCACAACAACAACCACCACCACCACCAGCACAACAACAACCACCACCACAACTACACCCACGTAAATTAACAACCATCCTTTATTTTCCCCACAAAATATATAACCAATGAAATACTCAATAGTATTAATATATACGTACAAATATATATTACCTAGCTTTATTGTCTCTGTGTACAGCATATATTGCGCAGTTTGTCAGTCCAGCGATGAAGTTAGAGAGCCTGATCAACCAGGTTGTTGCTGCTCGTATGCTAGCAGGCTCAGGCGTCCATCAGGTGTGATCAGCTGATTTTGACAGTGTGCGATCAGCTGTTTTTCACAGTGTTGATCAGAGACCTAGCCACTATTGGAAATAATAAGGGATTGTAGTGTAAGATGTAGCCATTATATATATATATATATATATATATATATATATATATATATATATATATATATATATATATATATATATATATATATATATATATATATATATCGTGCCGAATAGGTAAAACTGGTCAATTAGCAAGAACTCATTCAAAATTAAGTCCTTTCTAAAATTTTCTCTTTTACATTTAAAGATATATTTTTTCATTTATATTAGTATAAAAATTAATGATTTTGTACCAAAAGAACCTTAGGAAACTTACCTAACCTTATTATAACAAGCACAATTTAATTTTGCCTAATCCAATTAAATATATTTTATATAAGTTTGCAATAATTTAATAATAAACAAACACAATGAAATATATTTTTTTAGTTAGGTTCAGAATGATGTTTGCGAAATTATTGCATACACAAATTTTCACTTGCCTTATTCGGCAAGAAGTGCGTTGCTATTTAAGTCAATATCGCAAGTTTTACTTATTCGGCACGACATATATACATGTATATATATATATATATATATATATATATATATATATATATATATATATATATATATATATATATAGTATATATGTATATATATATATATATATATATATATATATATATATATATATATATATATATATATATATATATATATATATATATATATATATATATATATATATATATATATATATATATATATATATATATATATATATTGTGTGTGTGTGTGTGAACAATTTAATCCCGGAAACGCGCAAACACATCATTCATTGCTTACCACTTTTACCAACAAATAAGGCAGTAATTGTTAGCTAAATAACTTTAAATAAGGATGAAGGTCGTAGTCTTCGATGGCAGCAGTGTTTAGCTTGTGAGTGTAAACACTGTTTCCGAACGCATCTTATGGCACTGTCCTAAGCTTTGCACCGGAGCGCAGTGTCCGAGAGAAGGACAGACATCCTGATGACCGTTGGAGAGTGCATGTTTCATTCACACTTGCATGATGGGGGCTTCATTCACAGGTGCGTGATGGCAGTTTCATTCACACCCGGGTGACGGTGGCTTCATTCACATGCGGGTGACAGTGGCTTCATTCACACGCTGGCCATTATTAACTATCCCACCGCTGCCATCACTTGCTCTGGCTGGCTTCGTGGGTTTCCATGACGCATTCAGCACTCATAGAAACTTGTTGAATGCTTGAACGAGTAACCACAGGAGTTTTTTTTCCCTGCGGTTCATTATCGTGGGAAGAATTACCTCAGCCACACGCTGCCTGACTCTCTCTTTAATCTAACCTACCAACGTGAATCACATTGCCCAATTGATCATTGATGATCTCGTGACCTATTAGCACTAAGGAGCTAATCCTCAGTACCTGCCTAGCAGAGAAGAACCTGCCTAACAGGGACCAGTAGGCCTACTGCATTGCATTTCCATTATCTCATATTTTTTTATTATATATGTGAAGGTTTCAATCTAGATGTATCCCTCGTTGGCCCTTGCTACTGCTGTCTCTGTCCTTGGTCGACTGCACCAACAGTCACCTTGGTCGACTACACCAACAGTCACCTTGGTCGACTACACCAACAGTCACCTTGGTTGACTGTAACAGCATGATCAGTGACTCGCTCAGGTAGAGCACCTGAAGGAGAGTTTCAAATGATTCAGGACAGTAGATGCCAAGCCAATGACGCGATGGCGTTCAAGGAAGAGTTTCTTCCCATTGAGGAAAATGTGATGTGTTGGCCTCACTCCCTCGTGTAGAACACTGTGTTGTGCTGGCCTCACTCCCTCGTGTAGAACACTGTGTTGTGCTGGCTTCACTCCCTCGTGTAGAACACTGAGTTGTGCTGGCCTCACTCCTTCGTGTAGAACACTGTGATGTGTTGGCCTCACTCCCTCGTGTAGAACACTGTGTTGTGCTGGCCTCACTCCCTCGTGTAGAACACTGTGTTGTGCTGGCCTCACTCCCTCGTGTAGAACACTGTGTTGTGCTGGCCTCACTCCCTCGTGTAGAACACTGTGTTGTGCTGGCCTCACTCCCTCGTGTAGAACACTGTGTTGTGCTGGCCTCACTCCCTCGTGTAGAACACTGTGTTGTGCTGGCTTCACTCCCTCGTGTAGAACACTGTGTTGTGCTGGCCTCACTCCCTCGTGTGGAACACTGTGATGTGTTGGCCTCACTCCCTCGTGTGGAACACTGTGATGTGTTGGCCTCACTCCCTCGTGTGGAACACTGTGTTGTGTTGGCCTCACTCCCTCGTGTGGAACACTGTGATGTGTTGGCCTCACTCCCTCGTGTGGAACACTGTGTTGTGTTGGCCTCACCTTTTACACGGCTACCACTGAGAGTATACAGAGAAAGTAATTCATTTCCGGCATAACACATTTGAACAGCACAAAGCACTGGGAGAATCCCACAACCCTAAAACTCCCTTCCCTGAATTAGACTGGTGAGCAACCAACCCACCAATTAACCAAACAAAAACAACGAAGCAAGCAAGCAACCAGGCCATCAACTGACCTAACAACTACGATCAGGTTAAAAGGGTCCATCCAAATCTACGGGAATTGGTTATATCTGTCATTTCACTCATGCCTTTGGAATATGTGAACGAGGGGATATATTTTTTATATATATATATATATATTTTTATTAAGCTTCAACTTGACCTTTCAAAGTAAATAAATGAATATTGTCACTCCGCGTCTGATCTCCGACCTTTGGTGTAAAATTCCATCGAGATCCATAGCCATTTGATGTAATTCTTTTATGTAGGGACGGCCTGGCGTACGTACGTGCGTATTCACGCACGCACATGGTAACACGAACGGGGGGAATGAGGAGAAGGAAGAGGGGATATAGAAAGAACGTGGATATAAATAACATGGATAAACAGGCAGGAGGTTGGACACATGAACGTAGACACACGTTTAGACGTAAACTCGGGAACCATACGTAACTTTAAGAAGAGGTACGATAAGGCTCTTGGAGCAGGGGGAGAGAGTAGACCTAGTAACGACTCGCGAAGCCGGGGGGGGGGCTAGGAGCTGTGAATCTACCCCTGCAACTACAAATAAGTGAATACACTGACACATGCACACACGAGGCAGCTACAGATAAGAGTGACCAACAGTCCGGAGGCTGCGTCCTGGACCACCCCCACATAGGAGAAAAAAAGTTATGGCGACGTTTCGGTCTGTCTTGGACCATTAGCAAGTGACTTTACAATGATCCAGGACGAAGCGAAACGTCATTCCGTGGGTTTTCAGCGAATTAAAGCAGCCAGGGTGTCGTGACTTCAGTTTCCCAGCTACAACTGAGTACGGAGCAGCGCTTCCTGCAAGGGCTCACTGTGTATTGAGATTTGTGCATTTATTAGGTGAGAAGAAATGGAAGAAGAGGATCAAGTCAGACTACACAAGAGGACATTATCAGGGTATGAGGATTTTCCCTGAAAGTTCACCGGGAAAGAGAACTACAAGAGAAGATAGCCCTGGAGAGAGGTCAAGACAGCCCTGGAGAGAGGTCAAGACAGCCCTGGAGAGAGGTCAAGACAGCCCTGGAGAGAGGTCAAGACAGCCCTGGAGAGAGGTCAAGACAGCCCTGGAGAGAGGTAAGACAGCCCTGGAGAGAGGTCAAGACAGCCCTGGAGAGAGGTCAAGACAGCCCTGGAGAGAGGTCAAGACAGCCCTGGAGAGAGATCAAGACAGCCCTGGAGAGAGGTCAAGACAGCCCTGGAGAGAGGTCAAGACAGCCCTGGAGAGAGGTCAAGACAGCCCTGGAGAGAGATCAAGACAGCCCTGGAGAGAGATCAAGACAGCCCTGGAGAGAGGTCAAGACAGCCTTGGAGAGAGGGTAAGACAGCCTTGGAGAGAGGGTAAGACAGCCCTGGAGAGAGGTCAAGACAGCCCTGGAGAGAGATCAAGACAGCCCTGGAGAGAGGTCAAGACAGCCCTGGAGAGAGATCAAGACTGCCCTGGAGAGAGGTCAAGACAGCCCTGGAGAGAGGTCAAGACAGCCCTGGAGAGAGGTCAAGACAGCCCTGGAGAGAGATCAAGACAGCCCTGGAGAGAGGTCAAGACAGCCCTGGAGAGAGGGTAAGACAGCCTTGGAGAGAGGGTAAGACAGCCCTGGAGAGAGGGTAAGACAGCCCTGGAGAGAGGGTAAGACAGCCCTGGAGAGAGGGTAAGACAGCCCTGGAGAGAGGGTAAGACAGCCCTGGAGAGAGGTCAAGACAGCCCTGGAGAGAGGTCAAGACAACCCTGGAGAGAGGTCAAGACAGCCCTGAAGAAAAGGCAAGACAGCCCTGGAGAGAAGGCGGCAAGACAGCAGTGGAGATAGGTCAAGACAGCCTTGAAAAGAAGGCAAGAGAGTCTTGGAGAGAGGTACTGAGGGCGGCCAGGCAACACAATACATATCAACCCACACTACTAAAAAGCATAAACGCTAGAAAGGAAGAAGGAGATATAATAGAGAAATTGAACTTAACAGAAGCAAGGGCACCTGACAACACATCTCCATGGGTACTGCAAGAAGGAGCAGAGGCACTGTGAAACCTGTAGTAAATAAAGTTGCTGGAGATGTGGCGACTACCAGATAGCTGGAAAAACGACAGAAGAAAGCAAGAGAGAGAAAATACCAAATTTCACGCTATGTCCTACACTACCACTCTGGCTAAAGTATGGTAATACTGGCTAGAGTATGGTGATACTGGCTAGAGTATGCCGATACTGGCTAGGGTATGGTAACACTGGCTAAATTATGGTAATGCTGGCAAAGGTACAAAAAATAATAATGAAAGTGAGAATAGTTAAACACCTTAAAAGAAATGAATACGTAAGAGACAATGAACCTGGAGTTAGAGAAAGCAAAGCATGTCTTACGAATTTTCTCAAATTTTACGACATTGGCGGGGAAAAAAAAAGAGATGAAAAAAGGCCTGGAAGACTGTATCTTCCTTGACTGTAAGAAAGCTTTAACACAGCACCTCCTTTATATAGTAGAAGAGCAGGTAGGATTAGCAGGGAGAGGCACTGAAGTGGATGCAGGAATTGTTGATAAATAGAAGACAGGGGGGTAATGGTGAGGAAGGAGGTGAGGAACTGGGCACGGGTTACGAGTGGGGCTCCTCGAGGATCCCTGCTACAGCCCCTGCTGTTCTTGAGACACGGGTTACGAGTGAGGTCCCTCAAGAATCATTGCTACGACTCCTGCTGTTCTTGAGATACGGGTTATGAGTGCGGTCCTTCAAAAATCACTGCTACGACCCCTGGTGTTCTTGAGGCACGGGTTACGAGACCGGGGTCCCTCAAGGATCAGTACTACGATCCCTGTTGTTCTTGAGGCACGGGTTACAAGTGGAATCCCTTTAAAAATCACTGCTTCGACCCCTGCTGTTCTTGAGGCACGGGTTACAAGTGGAGTCCCTAAAGAATCACTGCTACAACCCCTGCTGTTCTTGAGGCACGGGTTACGAATGGGGTCCCTCAAGAATCACTGCTACGACCCCTGCTGTTCCTGGGGCACGTAAACAAACTGCCACAGGAAGCCGATTTATATGTGTCACTATTTGTGGTTTACGTGAAGCTCCTGAGGAGAATAATGGCTGAGGAGAAGAGTGAGAGACGTCAAGATGACTTGAACCACCTGTCGAGAAAGTGGCAAAGCACTGAAAACAGGGGCGGGAAAAGACCGGACACAGAATACAACCCTGCTGGAGAGACACTACATTGACTACAAGGACGTAGATCCGGGAGCAAGCATCTCTTCGAACATATCACCAGAAATACATACAAACCATACAACTTCAAGAGAATATGCAAGACTAGCTAACAAAGAACTGCGTTCAAGAACCTGAACGAAGAATAAATTAGAACCTTCACTACACACACACACATCTCTACTTTCCTATGTGTTTCTCAACAGTTAATAATAATAATAAATAATAATAATAATAATAATAATAATAATAATAACAATCTTTATTTCTACAAGTACATGTACAACGTACACAGTTCTAAATCTTGTAATATTTGCTTTGCAAGTTGGGAGGCCAAATCTGAGATGGAACCGTAGGGAAGATAATCCCCAGAACTACTAACAGATAACACATAGACAACATACGTTAGGCCTATTCTGGAGTACGCGGCGCCAGCATGCAACCCGCACCTGATGACGCTCCTGAACTACAGAAGATCCAAAGAGAGAGAGAGATTAAGAAGTGGGGCCAAGAGCCATGAATCGAACCCCCAGCAGCCATAATTAGGTGAGTACACACACACAGTATACACAGGAACACAGCAGGAGAGAACACACACACAAACACGAAGTGTGACAATATGTTTACCGGTAATAAAGGGATTACACTTGTCAAATAAACTACGCACTTTATAGCACTAAAAAAATTAATTATATAAGCAAAATGTGTGCTTATATATATATATATATATATATATATATATATATATATATATATATATATATATATATATATATATATATATATATATTGCAAGAATCGCCAACAACCGATACAAGATGCAGAACAATCACAGGGGAGAGTTGAAAGGTAGCTCTAGGCCTTTCGTGTTGCAATTAACACATCATCAAGAGCTTGCAAAACAATCCTTTTATTTATGAATGGAATGGGAAAAAGGAAATGTTCTTGACTCCCTTCCCCATCTTCCCCTGGCAGTCTCCTAAGACAAGTATAATGTCTAGGAAAAGTTGGCATGGCATCCAAAATTTGTAATCTTGATTTGGCACTGTGTGTGGGAGTGCCGCTCGCGGCTGAGGTGCCACTCAGTGTATCGGAGGCGTTGGCGTCTTGGAATCAGGGGTTTAAAACGTGTAAATTGGCACGTAATTTAGGCTGTCTAATTGGGAATCGATGGAGAGGAGGAGGAGGCGGAGGAAGAGGCAAAGTGGTCGTTAATTGGTGGTGGTCCCATCTCCTTAACACTGTGTGAAGTGCCTTGGTTAATGGTCTTTATAGATGGTGTAGGTGAGACACAAACACTGTGTGGTGCACTCTCTGTGTGGGTCACTGTCTGGTGCATTGTATGGGTGACTGGTGCATTGTCTGTGTGGGTCACACTGGTGCACTGTGTGTGGGTCACTGTCTGGTGCACTGTCTGTATGGTTCACTGTCTGGTGCACTGTCTGTGTAGGTCACAGACACTGGTGCACAGTGTGGGTCACAGACACTGGTGCACAGTGAGGGGTCACATACACTGGTGCACAGTGTGTGGGTCACATACACTGGTGCACAGTGTGTGGATCACAGACACTGGTGCACAGTGTGAGTCACAAACACTGGTGCATAGTATGGGTCATAGACAGTGGTGCACAGTGAAGGGTCACAGACACTGGTGCACAGTGAGGGGTCACAGACACTGGTGCACAGTATGGGTCACAGACTGGTGCACAGTGAGGGGTCACAGACACTGGTGCACAGTGAGGGGTCACAGACACTGGTGCATAGTATGGGTCACAGACTGGTGCACAGTGAGGGGTCACAACACTGGTGCACAGTGTGTGGGTCACAGACAGAAAAGAGGCACTAAACTACAGACCGGTGTCACTTACGTGTATAGTGTGCAAAGTCCTGGAGAAAATCATCAGGAAAAGAATGGTGGAGCATCTGGAGCAGAACAGGATAATCAACGCCAGACAGCACGGATTCCGGGAAGGCAAATCCTTTGTAACAAACCTCCTGGAGTTCTATGATAAAGTAACAGAGGTAAGGCAAGAGAGAGAAGGGTGGGTTGACTGCATTTTCTTGGACTGCAGGAAGGCCTTTGACACAGTTCCTCACATGAGATTAGTAAAGAAGATGGAAGACCAAGCGTGTATAACAGGAAGGGCACTGGAATGGATCAGGGAATACCTCACAGGGAGGCAACAACGGGTCATGGTGCGTGATGAGGTATCACAGTGGGCGCCTGTGACGAGCGGTGTACCGCAGGGGTCAGTCCTAGGACCAGTGTTGTTCTTGCTATATGTGAATGACATGACGGACGGGATAGACTCAGAAGTGTCTATTTTCGCAGATGATGTGAAATTAATGAGGAGAATCACATCGGATGAAGACCAAGCAGGACTTCAAAGAGACCTGGACAAGCTTGACATCTGGTCTAGCAACTGGCTTCTCGAATTTAACCCCACCAAATGCAAAGTCATGAAGATCGGAGAAGGGCAAAGAAGACCGCTGACAGAGTACAGGCTAGGTGGACAAAGGCTACAAACCTCATCAAAGGAGAAAGACCTTGGGGTGAGTATAACACCAAGCACGTCTCCGGAGGCACACATCAACCAGATAACCGCGGCAGCATATGGGCGACTGGCAAACCTAAGATTAGCGTTCCGTTACCTTAACAAGGAATCGTTCAAGACACTGTACACCGTGTACGTCAGGCCCATACTAGAGTATGCAGCACCAGTCTGGAACCCACACCTGGTCAAGCACGTAAAGAAATTAGAGAAAGTGCAAAGGTTTGCGACAAGGCTAGTTCCACAGCTCAGGGGACTGTCCTATGAAGAAAGGTTGAGGGAAATAGGACTAACAACACTGGCGGACAGAAGGGTTAGAGGAGACATGATAACGACATACAAAATACTGCGGGGAATCGACAAGGTAGACAGTGACATGATGTTCCAGAGAGGGAACACAGAAACAAGGGGACACAACTGGAAGCTGAAGACTCAGATGAGTCAAAGGGATGTTAAGAAGCATTTCTTCAGCCACAGAGTAGTCAGGAAGTGGAATAGTCTAGAGAAAGATATAGTGGAGGCAGGAACCATACATAGTTTTAAGACAAGGTATGATAAAGCTCATGGAGCAGGGAGAGCAGAGACCCAGTAGCGGACAGTGCAGGAGCTGAGTCTCGACCCCTGCAACCACAATTAGGTGAGTACAGTGTGGGTCACAGACACTGGTGCATAGTGTGGGTCACAGACACTGGTGCACAGTGAGGGGTCACAGACATTGGTGCACAGTGAGGGTCACAGACATGTGCACAGTGTGGGTCGACACTGGCACAGTGAGGGTCACAGACACTGGTGCCAGTGTGGGTCACAGACACTGGTGCACAGTGAGGGTCACAACATTGGTGCACAGTGAGGGGTCACAGACACTGGTGCACAGTGAGGGGTCACAGACACTGGTGCACAGTGAGGGGTCACATACACTGGTGCACAGTGAGGGGTCACAGACACTGGTGCACAGTGAGGGGTCACAGACACTGGTGCACAGTGTGGGTCACAGACACTGGTGCACAGTGAGGGGTCACAACATTGGTGCACAGTGAGGGGTCACATACACTGGTGCACAGTGTAGGGTCACAGACACTGGTGCACAGTGAGGGGTCACATACACTGGTGCACAGTGAGGGGTCACAGACACTGGTGCACATTGAGGGTCACAGACACTGGTGCACAGTGAGGGGTCACATACACTTGTGCACAGTGTGGGTCACAACACGCTGACACAATATATCTACCAGAGAACAGTAACTCTCTTCTTCAATAGAGACAAACATCGTGGCTATTTCTGCTTGCCAATGTTTGTGTGTGACCCGCTAGCAGCAACAGCCTGGTTAATCAGGCAGTCAGCAGTGCAGCAGCCCGCAAAGAACGAGCCGACTGGTCGGACAAACGGTCGGGAATGGTCGTGTTGAACTGTCGGGTGATTAGTATGTCGTATGACTTCTTGATTAAGCTGACCTCATACACCCATACATACATACATACATACATACATACATACATACATACATACATACATACATACATACATACATACATACATACATACATACATACATACATACATTCATACATACATACATACATACATACATACATACATACATACATACATACATTCATACATACATACATACATATATACATACATACATACATACATACATACATACATACATACATACATTCATACATACATACATACATACATACATACATACATACATACATACATACATACATACATACATACATACATATATACATACATATAAGCCATACACACACGGAGAGGCGGCGTGGAGGGCGTGATTTAAGCTTACATAACATCAAGCTTGAAGGGAGAATAATTATAGGCCTCTAAAGCTTAGAATTAGAAGCCAATAAGAGAGAATCTTACATACACCTCTCAGTGTATACACACTGAGAGTATATACACTGAGAGATATATACACAGAGAGGTATATACACAGAGAGGTATATACACAGAGAGGTATATACACAGAGAGGTGTATCTCATTGTATATACACTGAGAGAGACCTCTCAGTGACCTGACCTAAGATGAATTGATCAGTGCTCACGGCTTTTCATGCGAGGGTGAATATATGAAGGCAGGAATACATATTATATTGGAAGGAAAAGAGAAAGAGCTCAGGGGTACATGACAGCCTCTGACAGCTGACAACAGCTGTCAGGCGTAAAGGAAACGGGTTTGCTGATACATAACAGACGTCAGCTGTGAAAGAAATATCTGTGGATAATAATAATAATAATAATAAGAAGCGTCTGACCCAGTTTTGACGTCTGATTCTACTTTCGTATGTTTTAAATCACAGCACAAGAGCTGCTACTGCTGCTACTGTTGTTGCTGCTACTGCTGCTGCTACTGCTGCTACTGCTGCTACTGTTGTTGCTGCACGCTTACGTTGTTGTGCGCCTGCTACTGTTGTTGCTGCTGCACTGTTGTTGCTGCTATTGCTGCTACTGTTGTTACTGCTACTGCGCTACGTTGTTGCTGCTACCTGCTACGTTGTTGCCCTACTGCTGCTACTGTTGCTGCACGCTGCTACTGTTGTTGTTGCTGCTGGCCTGTTGTTGCTGCTGCTACTGTTGTTGCTGCTATTGCTGCTACTGTTGTTACTGCTACTGCTGCTACTGTTGTTGCTGCTACTGCTGCTACTGTTTTTGTTGCTGCTGCTGCTACTGTTGTTGCTGCTGCTACTGTTGTTGCTGCTATTGCTGCTACTGTTGTTACTGCTACTGCTGCTACTGTTGTTGCTGCTACTGCTGCTACTGTTGTTGCTGCTACTGCTGCTACTGTTGTTGCTGCTACTGCTGCTACTGTTGTTGTTGCTGCTGCTGCTACTGTTGTTGCTGCTGCTACTGTTGTTGCTGCTATTGCTGCTACTGTTGTTACTGCTACTGCTGCTACTGTTGTTGCTGCTACTGTGCTATGTTGCTGCTACTGCTGTACATGTTGCTGCTAATGCTGTATGTTGTTACTGCTATACTACTCTTCTAGTGCTCACTACATTGTTACTGCTACTATCTGCCACTCTGTACATCTGTGCACTATTGTTACTGCTACTACTACTACTCCTAGTGCTACTACTACTATTGTTACTGTTACTACTACTACTCTTCTAGTACTACTACTACTATTGTTACTACTACTACTCTTCTAGTACTACTACTACTATTGTTACTACTACTACTCTTCTAGTGCTACTACTACTATTGTTACTGTTACTACTACTACTCTTCTAGTGCTACTACTACTATTGTTACTGCTACTACTACTACTATCTGCTACTACTCACTATTGTTACTGCTACTACTACTACTATTGTTACTGCTACTACTCTACTACTATTGCTGCTACTACTACTACTCTTCTAGTGCTACTACTACTATTGTTACTGTTACTCTACTACTCTTCTAGGCTACTACTACTATTGTTACTGCTCTACTACTACTTTGTTACTGCTACCACTACTACTACTACTACTACTACTATTGTACTGCTACTGCTACTACTACTACTACTACTACTATTGTTACTGCTACTACTACTACTACTACTACTACTATTGTTACTGCTACTACTACTACTACTACTACTATTGTTACTGCTACTACTACTACTACTACTATTGTTACTGCTACTACTACTACTCTTCTAGTGCTACTACTACTATTGTTACTGTTACTACTACTACTCTTCTAGTGCTACTACTACTATTGTTACTGCTACTACTACTACTCTTCTAGTGCTACTACTACTATTGTTACTGACTACTACTACTACTACTACTATTGTTACTGCTACTACTACTACTACTACTACTACTATTGTTACTGCTCTACTACTACTACTACTATTGTTACTGCTACTACTACTACTATTGTTACTGCTACTACTACTACTACTACTATTGTTACTGCTACTACTACTACTACTACTATTGTTACTGCTACTACTACTACTACTACTACTATTGTTACTGCTACTACTACTACTCTTCTAGTGCTACTACTACTATTGTTACTGTTACTACTACTACTATTGTTACTGTACACTACTCTACGCTACTACTACTACTACTACTATTGTTACTGCTACTACTACTACTCTTCTAGTGCTACTACTACTATTGTTACTGTTACTACTACTACTATTGTTACTGCTACTACTACTACTACTACTACTACTATTGTTACTGCTACTACTACTATTCTAGTGCTACTACTACTACTCTTCTAGTGCTACTACTACTATTGTTACTACTACTACTACTACTGCTCTGTTGCTGCTTTTGCTGCTGCTACTACTACTGTTCTAGTGATACTACTACTGTTGTTACTGCTACTACTACTACTACTCTGTTGCTGTTGCTACTACTACTACTGTTCTAGTGCTACTACTACTATTGTTACTGCTGCTACTGCTACTGCTACTGCTGGTGCTGCTGCTGCTGCTGCTGTACATAACAGCTGTGAAGAACAGCTCCCTGGAGACTTGTGTAGCTTCCTTCACACGCTGTTTATATCTGACTCACACGCCTGCTCGATCCTCCGTTTCCCTTTGTAAAAAAAAAAAACAGCAACAACTACTCCCCGGAGTCAAGCGTCTTCACCAACAGGACTGTTAGCCTGTTAACGGGGCGAGGTCACGCAATTTCTCTCTCTCTCTCTCTCTCTTCTCCTTTCCTCTCTTCTCTCTCTCTCTCTCTCTCTCTCTCTCTCTCTTCTTCTCTCTTTCCTTTCCCCCTCTCTCTTCTTCCTCTCTCTCTCTCTCTCTCCTCTCTCTCTCTCTCTCTCTCTCTCTCTCTCTCTCTCTTCCTTCAAGCGTCAATGTCTCATTAAACATCTAAATATTTTGACACGAGAGAAAAACTATCACACATGTTTATATCATGTTTATATTATGTCTATCATGTTTATATCATGTTTATATCATGTATATATCATGTTTATATGTCTATATCATGTCTATGTCATGTTTATATCATATCTGTCATGTTTATATGTCTCTATCATGTTTATATCATTCATGTCATGTTTTATGTCTATATCATGTTTTATAAAATGTGTCTGTCCTTGCCTCTCAGTGAATATACACCCAGTG
>WNWK01003485.1:0-20000 GCA_009830355.1 Cherax destructor | reverse complement strand
TGGACCAGATTCATAGAATGCCCTATTTATAAAAAAATGCAATGTACCACTAGCAAGAGCCCTCAGTATTCTCTGGAGAAAGAGCCTAGATCTAGGTGAAATACCAGACTTTAAAGGAGCAGATATAGCTCCTTTGCATAAGGGAGGTAGTAGAGCACTAGCTAAAAATTACAGACCAGTAACACCAACTTCCCACACCATAAAAATCTTCTAAAGTGTGATGAGACGGCAGATTATAAATTTCATGGAATAGCTCAATCGGCATAACCCAAACCAGCATGGTTTTCGAGCAGGACGATCATGCCTGCCACACCTGCTGAACCACTACGACAGAATTACGGAGGCTTTGGAAGACAGCCAAAATGCAGATGTGATATGCACAGACTTTGCAAAGGCCAATGACAAATGTGATCATGGGATGATTGCACACAAAACGAGAGCCATGGGCATAACGGGGAAGGTAGGCAGATGGATTTTCTGGTTCCTAATACAAAGATCACAAAGAGTAGTAGTAAACAGAGCAAAATCCAGGGTCAGCGAGGTGAAAAGCTCAGTTCCCCAAGGCACTGTCCTGGTACCTCTGCTGTATCTTATCCTCATAGCAGAAATAAATACAAACACACGTCATAGTTTTGTATCATTATTTGCAGATGACACTAAAATAAGTATAAAAATCACTTCGGTAGAAGACACTGAAAAACTACGGGAAGATATAAGCAGTCCATAAATAACAAAAAGGCACAATACCGTGACTGGAACAATACACACACACCCTTGTCTGCCTGCCTATAAATACCACTTCCCCCAATATATAAAGTATACAGTAGTTAGACTGTTGGGTTTAGTCCTGACTCTTTCTCTTCTCCTTCAGCTCTTCCTCTCACCGGCTATTCTTCGTCTGTCCCCACTTCCCCCTCGCCCCTAGTGGGTCCTTACCTGAGAGTCTGAACTGAACTGAACACTTCCCCCGTCTTTGTGTGTTAGTGTGACTTTGTAAATGGTCCAAGTCGGGCCGAAACGTCGTCGTAACTCCCTCTTTATACGTGCGGGTTGGTGAGTATATAAGCAGTGTTTTCCAGTGGGCAGTGGAAAACAACATGACGTCCACTGGTGATAAGTTCCAGTGCTTAGGTATGGAAAGAATGAAGAACTCAAAAGGAACACTGTATACAAAACTCAAGAGGACCGTCAAATAGAACGAAAAGAACACGTGAAAGTCAGCTGACCTTTCTTTCAAGGAGCATAAAAAGACAAAGGTCATGACAGCCAGGAGGATGACGAGGTGGGTAATGAGAACTTTCAAAACAAGAGAAATGTCAATAGTGACACTTTTCAAATCGCTAGTGCTCCCTCATTTGGAATATTGTTCAGCGTTGACGGCCCCGTTCAGGGCAGGAGAAATATCAGAGCTGGAATAAATACAGATATCGTTTACGGTCCGCATAGAGCCAGTAAAATATTTAAATTACTGGGAACACCTTAAAGTCTGGAATATGTACTCACTGGAGCGGAGGAGAGACATACATGGTAATATATACCTGGAAAGTACTCGAGGGCTTGGTCCCAAATCTGCACACTTCCATAACATACTGGAGAGAGAAATATGGGAGGAAGTGCAAAATAAACCCAGTGAAAAGCAGGGGTGCGGTGGGCACAATAAGGGAACACCGTATCAGCATTCGTGGTCCCAGACTATTCAACATCTTACCAGAAGATATGAGAAACACTGCTCGAACAAGTGTAGAAGTCTTCAAGAGGAAACTGGACAAGTGTCTTCAACCAGGCTGTGATGATTATGTGGGGCAGCGGGCCTCCAGCAGCAACAACCTGGTTAATTAGACTAGCCCTAGACGAGCCTGGCCCATGGCCGGGCTCCGGGAGTAGTAAAACTCTCGAAACTCATCAAAGGTAAGGTAAATACCAGGTCTCCTGACGTAAGCTATGCACATATTTTAAGGGGAAACATACTTAGCATTTACCCTCGTGCCGGGATCGAACCCCAGGCTCCTCGGTTATAAGCCGAATACTTTTTTTTTTTTTTTTACCACTTGAGCTTCGAGGGTTCTAACTTCCTAGCTGACCAAACAAATTGTTGCTGCTGGCGGCCAGCGAGTCATCACAACAGTCAAAAGGTGAAGATAGTGTGTAATTCTGTACCCGAGACTGTACCCGGGGCTGTACTCTGGGCTGTACCCGAGGCTGTACTGTGGGCTGTACCCGAGGCTGTACTGTGGGCTGTACCCGAGGCTGTACTCTGGGCTGTACCTGAGGCTGTACTGTGGTGACCCAGGCGATCTGGTACCCGGCGACTCTGGCTGTCCGAGGCTGTACGTGAGTGACGAGCTGACTCTGAGCTGTACCGGCTGACTCATGGTGTACGGCTCTGTGGGCTGTACCGAGGCTGACTCGGCTAACCCGGGCTGATCTGGCTGTACCTGCTGTCTGGCTGACGGCTGTACTTTACTGGCTGTACCTGGCTGTACTGGGGTACCGAGTTCCTGGCTGTACTGGGGCGTACGGTTTGTAACCGAGACCCTTGAGGGCAAGAAGATATCAATTACAAGAGTCTTAAAAGCAGACAAGAGCTAAACGAGACAAACTCTGGGAGATTTATCGTCCTCTTAATCCTGGAGCAGTGAAAGTATTGTGGAAAACAGTGATGGGTGAGAGAGAGAAAGGTAAGAGAGACATAGAGAGAGAGAAAGAGAGAGACATAGAGAGAGAGAGAGAGAAGAGAGATGAAGATATACAGGCATAGAGATATTTGAACACGTACACAGAGAGCTAGACAGACCAAGGCAGACAAAGATAGGGACATGACCCAGACCAACACACACCAGACAAAAAGTCCTCACAGACTGGTCCTCAGCAATACGCGGACAAGACAGACAGACAGACAGAACAGACAGACATGCAAACCTCCTACCCACCCGGAGTCCAGTCATAATAATAATATTCTATATGTAAATGTTATGACGGGCGCCGCCATGATACAAGCCTCGCTCTCTCAACTATAGAATCTTATGTAATTTCCTGATGTAATGCACAGTTATCTTATTGTTACTTTAATTGCGCGACTCAATTACATATTTCTAAATTTTTGTTAGTGGGATTTTATTGGTTTCCTTCTTATTATTGCGATTTAGTCGAAATTTTGGTGGATTTTTCTGTCGGTTCTTATTTTCTTTTTGTTTTGAGGAGAGGGAAGGTTTCGGAGAAAATAGGTCGATATTAGGCTTAAAAATTGTGTAGACCTGACGCTAGGAAAAGGATTGCCTTTTTTAAAAAACGAAAGTAACATGACCTGACTAAGAGCACTGGCAGTTATATTAAAACAGTTTATAACACTGACAGTTACATTACAACAGTTTATAGCACTGACAGTTACATTAAAACATTTATAACACTGACAGTTACATTACAATAGACAGTTTATAACACTGACAGTTACATTACAACAGACAGTTTATAACACTGACAGTTACATTACAACAAACAGTTTATAACACTGACAGTTACATTACAACAAACAGTTTATAACACTGACAGTTACATTACAAACAGTTTATAACACTGAAAGTTACATTACACAACAGTTTATAACACTGACAGTTACATTACAACAGACAGTTTATAACACTGACAGTTACATTACAACAGACAGTTTATAACACTGACAGTTACATTACAACAAACAGTTTATAACACTGACAGTTACATTACAAGACAGTTTATAACACTGACAGTTACATTAAACAAACAGTTTATAAAACTGACAGTTACATTACAACAAACAGTTTATAACACTGACAGTTACATTACAACAAACAGTTTATAACACTGACAGTTACATTACAACAGTTTATAACACTGAAAGTTACATTACAACAAACAGTTTATAACACTGACAGTTACATTACAACAGACAGTTTATAACACTGACAGTTACATTACAACAAACAGTTTATAACACTGACAGTTACATTACAACAAACAGTTTATAACACTGACAGTTACATTACAACAGTTTATAACACTGACAGTTACATTACAACAAACAGTTTATAACACTGACAGTTACATTACAACAGTTTATAACACTGACAGTTACATTACAACAGTTTATAACACTGACAGTTACATTACAACAAACAGTTTATAACACTGACAGTTACATTACAACAAACAGTTTATAACACTGACAGTTACATTACAACAGTTTATAACACTGAAAGTTACATTACAACAAACAGTTTATAACACTGACAGTTACATTACAACAGACAGTTTATAACACTGACAGTTACATTACAACAAACAGTTTATAACACTGACAGTTACATTACAACAAACAGTTTATAACACTGACAGTTACATTACAACAGTTTATAACACTGAAAGTTACATTACAACAAACAGTTTATAACACTGACAGTTACATTACAACAAACAGTTTATAACACTGACAGTTACATTACAACAAACAGTTTATAACACTGACAGTTACATTACAACAGACAGTTTATAACACTGACAGTTACATTACAACAGACAGTTTATAACACTGACAGTTACATTACAACAAACAGTTTATAACACTGACAGTTACATTACAACAAACAGTTTATAACACTGACAGTTACATTACAACAGTTTATAACACTGACAGTTACATTACAACAGTTTATAACACTGACAGTTACATTACAACAGACAGTTTATAACACTGACAGTTACATTACAACAGACTTTCTGTTGGAAAATAAGGAACATTTCTTGAAGTTGCAAGTCTGTGAAGAACTTAAGAGAGTTTATATACACTGAGAGGTGTGTATATTGCATTGTATATACACTGAGAGGTGTGTATATCGCAGTGTATATACACTGAGAGGTGTGTATATCGCAGTGTATATACACTGAGAGGTGTGTATATTGCATTGTATATACACTGAGATGTGTGTATATCGCAGTGTATATACACTGAGAGGTGTGTATATTGCATTGTATATACACTGAGAGGTGTGTATATCGCAGTGTATATACACTGAGAGGTGTGTATATCGCAGTGTATATACACTGAGAGGTGTGTATATCGCAGTGTATATACACTGAGAGGTGTGTATATTGCATTGTATATACACTGAGAGGTGTGTATATCGCAGTGTATATACACTGAGAGGTGTGTATATCGCAGTGTATATACACTGAGATGTGTGTATATCGCAGTATATATACACTGAGAGGTGTGTGTATATTGCAGTGTATATACACTGAGAGGTGTGTATATCGCAGTGTATATACACTGAGAGGTGTGTATATCGCAGTGTATATACACTGAGAGGTGTGTATATCGCATTGTATATACACTGAGAGGTGTGTATATCGCATTGTATATACACTGAGAGGTGTGTATATCGCAGTGTATATACACTGAGAGGTGTGTATATCGCATTGTATATACACTGAGAGGTCTGTATATCGCAGTGTATATACACTGAGAGGTGTGTATATTGCATTGTATATACACTGAGAGGTGTGTATATCGCAGTGTATATACACTGAGAGGTGTGTATATCGCAGTGTATATACACTGAGAGGTGTGTATATCGCATTGTATATACACTGAGAGGTGTGTATATCGCAGTGTATATACACTGAGAGGTGTGTATATTGCATTGTATATACACAGAGATGTGTATATCGCAGTGTATATACACTGAGAGGTGTGTATATTGCATTGTATATACACTGAGAGATGTGTATATCGCAGTGTATATACACTGAGAGGTGTGTATATTGCATTGTATATACACTGAGAGATGTGTATATCGCAGTGTATATACACTGAGATGTGTGTATATTGCAGTGTATATACACTGAGAGGTGTGTGTATATTGCTGTGTATATACACTGGTGGTGAAGGTCACATGCAGCCTTAATGTCCCTCGTGAAGTCGATAGGCTTCAAACCCACATTAATCACCTGAGCTAAACGTTGTGACACAAATAGGTTTTCTTCTCTTAATGACGAAATATTTCACAGTTTTTAGTACATTATTTTCCTCGTTATTTCGACCATCTCTGTCCACATCGTTCAAGAAATTCCCTCTTGAACAATTAAATTTACTGAATCTCGAATTTTCTTGACCCCAGTTCGAACCCTCCCCACGTTTCCCCCCCCCCAGGCTTAATAACTCTTTCGTCACTATTGCAGAGGATTCACATTTGCCTGAACCTCCAGTTCGAATCCCCGCAGTCGCTAAAATTTTGCAATCGTTTGTCACGTGATGCATCAATATGCAAATGAGGTGTCCGAGTCGACACAGAGACTAATGGCAGAACCATGAGTTGGTTCATGGGGGGTTGAAAGCCTATATACTACCTCGCCTATTCACCACCAGTCAAGAATAATTCAATCCCTATATATATATATATATATATATATATATATATATATATATATATATATATATATATATATATATATATATATATATATCTTGTCTTCACGTGGCTACATACGTCTTATACATACACATATGCATACGTATGTATATACATATATATATACTACTTGGTGAGGTGAAAAACATTGTGAATAAGCTTCTTAGGTGTTAAGTTGTGACCCGGCAGCAAGAAAAGCTCTTTTTGTCACAGATCTTCTCGACTCTTGACTTGAGAGCTAATTGGATTGAACTCTTGAACAGAGCTCTTTAAGGTTACCTGTGTCTCCAGGTGTCATGTAGAGGAGAAAAGAGTTCGAGAATGTCTTAGAAGAGAAAGTAGAGCTCACCAGTGCCTAGAAGTGCCAGTTACAAGAGAAAGTAGAGCTCACCAGTGCCTAGAAGTGCCAGTTACCAGAGAAAGTAGAGCTCACCAGTGCCTAGAAGTGCCAGTTACAAGAGAAAGTAGAGCTCACCAGTGCCTAGAAGTGCCAGTTACCAGAGAAAGTAGAGCTCAACAGTGCCTAGAAGTGCCAGTTACAAGAGAAAGTAGAGCTCACCAGTGCCTAGAAGTGCCAGTTACCAGAGAAAGTAGAGCTCAACAGTGCCTAGAAGTGCCAGTTACAAGAGAAAGTAGAGCTCACCAGTGCCTAGAAGTGCCATTTACAAGATAAAGTAGAGCTCACCAGTGCCTAGAAGTGCCAATTACAAGAGAAAGTAGAGCTCACCAGTGCCTAGAAGTGCCAGTTACAAGAAAGTAGAGTTCACCAGTGCCTACCTAGAAGTGCCAGTTACCAGAGAAAGTAGAGCTCACAGTGCCTATAAGTGCCAGTTACAAGAGAAAGTAGAGCTCACCAGTGCCTAGAAGTGCCAGTTACCAGAGAAAGTAGAGCTCAACAGTGCCTAGAAGTGCCAGTTACAAGAGAAGTAGAGCTCACCAGTGCCTAGAAGTGCCAGTTATCAGAAAAAGTAGAGCTCAACAGTGCCTAGAAGTGCCAGTTACAAGAGAAAGTAGAGCTCACCAGTGCCTAGAAGTGCCAGTTACAAGAGAAAGTAGAGCTCAACAGTGCCTAGAAGTGCCAGTTACAAGAGAAAGTAGAGCTCACCAGTGCCTAGAAGTGCCATTTACAACAGAAAGTAGAGCTCACCAGTGCCTAGAAGTGCCAATTACAAGAAAGTAGAGCTCACCAGTGCCTAGAAGTGCCAGTTACAAGAGAAAGTAGAGCTCACCAGTGCCTAGAAGTGCCAGTTACCAGAGAAAGTAGAGCTCACCAGTGCCTATAAGTGCCAGTTACAAGAGAATGTAGAGCTCACCAGTGCCTAGAAGTGCCAGTTACCAGAGAAAGTAGAGCTCAACAGTGCCTAGAAGTGCCAGTTACAAGAGAAAGTAGAGCTCACCAGTGCCTAGAAGTGCCAGTTACCAGAGAAAGTAGAGCTCAACAGTGCCTAGAAGTGCCAGTTACAAGAGAAAGTAGAGCTCACCAGTGCCTAAAGTGCCATTTACAAGGAAAGTAGAGCTCACCAGTGCCTAGAAGTGCCAATTACAAGAGAAGTAGAGCTCACCAGTGCCTAGAAGTGCCAGTTACAAGAGAAAGTAGAGCTCACCAGTGCCTAGAAGTGCCAGTTACCAGAGAAAGTAGAGCTCACCAGTGAATATAAGTGCCAGTTACAAGAGAAAGTAGAGCTCACCAGTGCCTAGAAGTGCCAGTTACCAGAGAAAGTAGAGCTCAACAGTGCCTAGAAGTGCCAGTTACAAGAGAAAGTAGAGCTCACCAGTGCCTAGAAGTGCCAGTTACCAGA
Source organism: Cherax destructor (assembly GCA_009830355.1). Taxonomy (NCBI): domain Eukaryota; kingdom Metazoa; phylum Arthropoda; class Malacostraca; order Decapoda; family Parastacidae; genus Cherax; species Cherax destructor. The sequence goes on along the minus strand of WNWK01003485.1, from coordinate 11,758 downwards.
GAAGTAGAGCTCAACAGTGCCTAGAAGTGCCAGTTACAAGAGAAAGTAGAGCTCACCAGTGCCTAGAAGTGCCATTTACAAGAGAAAGTAGAGCTCACCAGTGCCTAGAAGTGCCAATTACAAGAGAAAGTAGAGTTCACCAGTGCCTAGAAGTGCCAGTTACAAGAGAAGTAGAGCTCACCAGTGCCTAGAAGTGCCAGTTACCAGAGAAAGTAGAGCTCACCAGTGCCTATAAGTGCCAGTTACAAGAGAAAGTAGAGCTCACAAGTGCCTAGAAGTGCCAGTTACCAGAGAAAGTAGAGCTCAACAGTGCCTAGAAGTGCCAGTTACAAGAGAAAGTAGAGCTCACCAGTGCCTAGAAGTGCCAGTTACCAGAGAAAGTAGAGCTCAACAGTGCCTAGAAGTGCCAGTTACAAGAGAAAGTAGAGCTCACCAGTGCCTAGAAGTGCCATTTACAAGAGAAAGTAGAGCTCACCAGTGCCTAGAAGTGCCAATTACAAGATAAAGTAGAGCTCACCAGTGCCTAGAAGTGCCAGTTACAAGAGAAAGTAGAGCTCACCAGTGCCTAGAAGTGCCAGTTACAAGAGAAAGTAGAGCTCACCAGTGCCTAGAAGTGCCAGTTACAAGAGAAAGTAGAGCTCACCAGTGGCGAAATGTTCCCACAACAGATACCCAAGTGTTGGACATGTATCTTGGTCATGAAGTTGTGTATGTTACTTTCTGAACCATAACATTATCGTTCCAGACCATGAAGCTGAACTCTCCTCCAGGCTGAGGGACTGACCACCTTGTTCCAGACCATGGAGCTGAACTCTCCTCCAGGCTGAGGGACTGACTACCTTGTTCCAGACCATGGAGCTGAACTCTCCTCCAGGCTGAGGGACTGACCACCTTGTTCCAGACCATGGAGCTGAACTCTCCTCCAGGCTGAGGGACTGACTACCTTGTTCCAGACCATGGAGCTGAACTCTCCTCCAGGCTGAGGGACTGACCACCTCAAATACTCTTTCTCCACTACACCTGCTGTCTTTGTATTTGACTGAAGAAGCTTACTGTGTAGGCCAAACTGTTTCAGATGTGTCTTAATCTTCAACTTCTCGGTTATTTTATACCATTTTCCAAACTGTGTTCAGCACGTCTTCGTTGCTCAGCTGAGATTCCCGTCAGGAAATATAGAGATTTATCCTGCGCAGATCTCTGAAGGAATAATGTTCACCTAATTGGTGATGAGTTGTCCTGCCGCTCTGCTGTGTAGGTGTGTGTGTGTGTGTGTGTGTGTGTGTGTGTGTGTGTGTGTGTGTGTGTGTGTGTGTGTGTTGTGTTTGTGTTTTTTTTTCTGTTGGGAACACGAAGGCGAAAATGAAAACTGGTGTATACCTCTTTTTTTTTTTATTCTGAGGAGGGGATTGACCGGTACCCCCTTCTCTCGTTCACTCTCTCTCTCTCTCTATGTCTCTCGGTCCCATGATTGTAAGCAGTTTTAAGCCAGTTCACTTCTTAAGAAGAGGATGAGTAGTAACGAGAGGTTCCTCTCTCAGTGGACAGGCCTCAAGGTGTAGTTATGAGCGCCTGTCCTCGTTCAAGCCACCGGGGTTATAACTACCGGTAGTTACAACCCCGGTGGCACTCGACTAGTCTCGTTTGAGGGTCATTTAAAGCCGTAACTCTGGTAGTTTTGGATGTATGGTCGTTCAGGCAGCTGCTGTGGTATATACGAGAAAAATGGTAGCTTGCCACAGGGTCGTCAGAGGTCCCTGGTCGTGACAGTGGCTGTTTGGATTCTAAGGTCAATTATTATTATTATTATTATCATGAAGTTGAAGATTAAGACAAAGATTTGTTGCACATGTGTCTAATTTATCAACTTGTCGGTTCTCTGAACCCTTTCTACATTGTCGCTTATATACTGGCGTCAATTGAGGGACGTGTAGCAGACGAAGACATTGTGACTGGTAGGCGGGAGTCCCCAGTGGAAGTAGGTCATACCTGAGAGATGGATCAGTAGTATACCTGGAGAGGGTTTCGGGGGTCAACGCCCCCGCGACTCGGTCTGAGACCAGGCCTCGTGGTGGATCAGGGTCTGATCAACCAGGCTGTTACTGCTGATGAGCACGCAAACTGACGTAGGAACCACAGCCCGGCTGGTCAGGTACTGACTTTAGGTGCCTGTCCAGTGCCTTCTTGAAGGCAGCCAGCGGTCTATTGGTAATCCCTCTTATGTATGCTTGGAGGCAGTTGAACAGTCTTGGGCCCCGGACACTTATTGTGTTGTCTCTCAGTGTACTCGTGGATATATCCTCTGTACCAAGATTCCATGATGTTGCAGTGTAAGTAAGTAAGTTTATTCAGGTATACACAAATACAGTTACATAGATTATCATACATAGCAGCATATGTGTAGAAAACCTAGGATAACCCAAAAAAGTCAGACAGAGTGACAGGTTGTACATGTACGGTATGTAATACCGACTAGATGAAGAATTTAGACACATGTACAACATCTGGGTATCTTTATGGTGTCTAATTCTTTACCTAGGTGTGTGTACTCACCTAGGGATGTGTGTACTCACCTAGGGATGTGTGTACTCACCTAATTTCCCAAGCACCAGTAGCTGTTATTGTAGACCTGAGGTACTGGCTTGTGTTGTGCTAACAATAACATATTAAATGTATTAACACTAACAACAATTCACTATGTACATTATGTACAATGCACACGAGTTGTATAATGAGGCAACACGTCAAATGACAGGTTGATTGGTTAGTTAATGGGACATAAAGCCTATTGACTACACAAGAGTCATTACGGGTGCATGTCACCTGTCCCCACCAGTCAAGAATACTCTTAATCCCTAAAATAGTGTTCCAGACCATGGAGCTGAACTCTTCTCCAGGCTGAGGGACTGACTACCTTGTTCCAGACCATGGAGCTTAACTCTTCTCCAGGCTGAGGGACTGACCACCTTGTTCCAGACCATGGAGCTGAACTCTTCTCCAGGCTGAGAGACTGACTACCTTGTTCCAGACCGTGGAGCTGAACTCTTCTCCAGGCTGAGGGACTGACTACCTTGTTCCGACCATGGAGCTGAACTCTTCTCCAGGCTGAGGGACTGACCACCTTGTTCCAGACCATAGGAGCTGAACTCTCCTCCAGGCTGAGGGACTGACTACTTTGTTCCAGACCATGGAGCTGAACTCTTCTCCAGGCTGAGGGACTGACCACCTTGTTCCAGACCATGGAGCTGAACTCTTCTCCAGGCTGAGGGACTGACCACCTTGTTCCAGACCATGGAGCTGAACTCTTCTCCAGGCTGAGGGACTGACCATCTTGTTCCAGACCATGGAGCTGAACTCTTCTCCAGGCTGAGGGACTGACCACCTTGTTCCAGACCATGGAGCTGAACTCTCCTCCAGGCTGAAAGACTGACCACCTTGTTCCAGACCATGGAGCTGAACTCTCCTCCAGGTTGAGGGACTGACCATCTTGTTCCAGACCATGGAGCTGAACTCTCCTCCAGGTTGAGGGACTGACCATCTTGTTCCAGACCATGGAGCTCAACTCTCCTCCAGGTTGAGGGACTGACCATCTTGTTCCAGACCATGGAGCTCAACTCTCCTCCAGGCTGAGGGACTGACTACTTTGTTCCAGACCATGGAGCTCAACTCTCCTCCAGGTTGAGGGACTTACCATCTTGTTCCAGACCATGGAGCTGAACTCTCCTCCAGGCTGAGGGACTGACCATCTTGTTCCAGACCATGGAGCTCAACTCTCCTCCAGGCTGAGGGACTGACCATCTTGTTCCAGACCATGGAGCTGAACTCTCCTCCAGGCTGAGGGACTGACCATCTTGTTCCAGACCATGGAGCTCAACTCTCCTCCAGGCTGAGGGACTGACCACCTTGTTCCAGACCATGGAGCTCAACTCTTCTCCAGGCTGAGGGACTGACCATCTTGTTCCAGACCATGGAGCTGAACTCTCCTCCAGGTTGAGGGACTGACCACCTCAAATACTTTTTCTCCAATGTTGATAGACTAATTGCATCATCTTCATTTCACTACTATGACTTCTGCCTCTGTATTTGACTGAAGAAGCCTACTGTGTAGGCGAAACGTTTCAACAATAAAGATACCTAACTGTTGCACATGTGTCAGTAATAATCATCCTGATGAAGAATTAGACATGTGCAGCATCTGGGTATCTTTATTGTAGACGTTTCGCCCTCCAGTGGCTTTATCAATACAAATTTGTATTGATTACATCGACTCCAAGCTGAGGGACTGATTACCTCAAACTCCTTCTGACCTTTACTATTCTTCTCATGAACGATAAACCAGTGGAAACGCACAATAAGTGGAAGGACAAATATCTGTATTCCGAAAAATACAACAGAACGAGTATACAAACAAACGCATAGCCAGACACGAATACACATCCAGAGACGATCAAAGCGGAACGACGTAATACAACAGCCGAAACGACGTACAGCCAGCGACAAAAAACAAACCTAATAAAGCCAGAACGACATATTACAACAACCAGAACGACATACAAAAGCCAGAACACTAATAACAGGAACGACAAAAACCAGAACGACAAATACAAACGAACGACATAATACAAAGAACGATAATACAACAACCGGACACATAAACGAGAACGACTATAACATAAGCGACGATAAACACAGACAATACAGCGACGACTAATACAGCAGAACGACTAAAAACGAACGACTAATACACACCAGGACGCAACAGAAACAAACAAACCAGGAACGACGAAACACCAGAACGACATAAACACAGCAGAACGACATCAACAGCGAACGACATATAAACGCCAGACGACTAATACACGCGGAACGACATATCCAGCCAGAACGACATAATACACGAGGACGACATAATACAAACCGGAACTCATGATATAGGACTGATGAAACCAGTTGGGAACGTTCACTAATACAAGTTTATCAGGTAAATGGACAATAAAATGTCCATTAGTTGCATTTTCCTGAAATAATACAACAGCCAGGAACGACGTAATACAACAGCCAGAACGACTAATACAACAGCCAGGACGACTAATACAACAGCCAGGAACGACGTAATACAACAGCCAGGAACGACATAATCAACAGCAGAAGACTAATACAACAGCCAGAACGACATAATACAACAGCAGGAACGACATAATACAACAGCCAGGAACGACATAATACAACAGCCAGGAACGACATATACAACAGCAAACGACATAATACAACAGCCAGGAACGACATAATACAACAGCCAGGAACGACATAATACAACAGCCAGGAACGACATAATACAACAGCCAGGAACGACATAATACAACAGCCAGGAACGACATAATACAACAGCCAGGAACGACATAATACAACAGCCAGGAACGACATAATACAACAGCCAGGAACGACATAATACAACAGCCAGGAACGACATAATACAACAGCCAGGAACGACATAATACAACAGCCAGGAACGACATAATACAACAGCCAGGAACGACATAATACAACAGCCAGGAACGACATAATACAACAGCCAGGACGACTAATACAACAGAGGAACGACATAATACAACAGCCAGGAACGACATAATACAACAGCCAGGAACGACATAATACAACAGCCAGGAACGACATAATACAACAGCCAGGAACGACATAATACAACAGCCAGGAACGACATAATACAACAGCCAGGAACGACATATTACATCAGCCAGGAACGACGTAATACAACAGCCAGAAACGACATAATACAACAGCCAGGAACGACATAATACAACAGCCAGGAACGACATATTACATCAGCCAGGAACGACGTAATACAACAGCCAGTAACGACATAATACAACAGCCAGGAACGACATAATACAACAGCCAGGAACGACATAATACAACAGCCAGGAACGACATAAACAACATTTACAAGATGCCTGGACGAAAGTGACAGTCAAGACACGGTGGTAACTCCTGTCTGGCATCAAAGGTACTATCAATAAATCACGTACGTACGTTACATCAAGGACCCCAGTGGAAATAAGTCACTTTGACTTTTTTTGTGGGTTATCCTGGGTAATTTACACTGTGTATGATAATTGTACTTATGTGTACATGTGACCACATAGACTTACATTATGCATGTGGCTTTCACCACAACCCATGATATCAAAACGACAGACACGACCGGGAGCCTCGGTTGAGCGTACGCCAGCTGGTGGCTAGAACGAGTGTGACCAGCTGTAGCTGGTGTTGCATTCAGGTGGTAAACCCCTTTTGAGACCACTATTACTACCACCACCATCACCACCACCACAACCACCATCACCCCCATTACTACCACCATCACCGCCACTACTACCACCAAAACTACTACCACCACTACTACCACCACCACTACTACCACCACCACTACTACTACCACCACCACTACTACCACCACCACTACTACCACCACCACTACTACAACCACCACTACTACCACCACCACTACTACCACCACCACTACTACCACCACCACTACTACCACCACCACTACTACCACCACCACTACTACCACCACCACTACTACAACCACCACTACTACCACCACCACTACTACTACCACCACCACTATTACCACCACCACTACTACCACCACCACTACTACCACCACCACTACTACAACCACCACTACTACCACCACCACTACTACCACCACCACTACTACCACCACCACTACTACAACCACCACTACTACCACCACCACTACTACCACCACCACTACTACAACCACCACTACTACCACCACCACTACTACTACCACCACCACTATTACCACCACTACTACTACCACCACCACTACTACCACCACCACTACTACCACCACCATCACCACTACTACCATCACCACTTCTACCATCACCACCACCACCACACAGTGTATTGTGATGGTCACCAGCAATTCCAGGAGACGTCAGTGTAGCCTGGAGCTGGACAGGGAACGTCGAGGTGTGGACGGGTCCTGACGGATGGACACTGGTCGTACGTACCTAAATGAAAGAGTTGGGCCCACTACGTACACGCACGCACACACACACTGTGGTGTGCGTGTGGTTGTGGTGGTAAGTGAAGGAGAAAGAGAGAGAGAGAGAGAAAGAAAGAGAGAGAAAGAGAGACTATAATCATAATATTAGTGCCACTTTTCGTTCGTGTACCAAAAAAATCATTTGCTGCTGTGATGACAAAAAAAAAAAAACTTTTATTGAAGCAGCACTGTGTTTTTTGTCGTGTTTTTTCCCCTTTCTTTGATGAGCTAAAAACGTGTCAGTGATATTGCTGTGACACACACACACATACGCACACGTACACACACACACACACACACACACACGCACACACACACACACGCACACACACACACATACACACACACATACACTCAGAAGTGTCCCTGTTTGCAGATGATGTGAAGTTAATGAGAAGAATAAAATCAGTCGAGGATCAGGCAGGACTACAAAGAGACCTGGACAGGCTGCAAGCCTGGTCCAGTAACTGGTTCCTTGAATTTAACCCTGCCAAATGTAAAGTCATGAATATCGGGGAAGGGCAAAGAAGACCGCAGACAGAGTATAGTCTAGGTGGCCAAAGACTGCAAACCTCACTCAAGGAAAAATATCTTGGGGTGAGTATAATACCGAGCACATCTCCTGAGGCACACATCAATCAGATAACTGCTGCAGCATACGGGCGGCTGGCAAACCTAAGAATAGCGTTCCAATACCTCACTAAGGAATCGTTCAAGACTCTGTATACCATATACGTCAGGCTCATACTGGAGTATGCAGCACCAGTTTGGAACCCACACCTGGTCAAGCACGTCAAGAAACTAGAGAAAGTGCAAAGGTTTGCAACAAGACTAGTCCCAGAGCTAAGGGGATTGTCCTACGAAGAAAGGTTAAGGGAAATCGGCCTGACGACACTAGAGGACAGGAGGGTTAGGGGAGACATGATAACGACATAAAATACTGCGAGGAATAGATAAGGTGGACAGAGACAGGATGTTCCAGACAGGGGACACAGAAACAACGGGTCACAGTTGGAAGTTGAAGACTCCTATGAGTCAAAGGGATGTTAGGAAGTATTTCTTCAGTCATAGAGTTGTCAGGAAGTGGAATAGCCTAGAAAGTGACGTAGTGGAGGCAGGAACCATACATAGTTTTAAGACGAGGTTTGATAAAGCTCATGGAGCAGGGAGAGAGAGGACCTAGTAGCAATCAGTGAAGAGGCGGGGCCAGGAGCTATGAATCGACCCTTGCAACTACAAATAGGTGAGTACACACACACACACAAACTTTTCATTCGGGGCAACGTTTCGCTCCTGGTAAAGCTCTGCACAGAGCGAAACGTCGCCTTTAACAAAAACTTGTGTTCTTCAACGTTTGTGTTTTGGTCAGTATTGTCTGCTGGGTCGCTCATAATAATAATAATAATAATAATAATAATAATAATAATAATAATAATAATAATAATAATAATAATAATAATAATAATTTTTAAATTCAATATTATAAGATAAGCACAATAAAGTGAAAAGATCCCCAGTAATCACTGGATTTGGGGCAAAAAAAAAATTCCTAATCTCTGTCGCCAGAAATTCTGCTTCCGGAGGCGGGTGACCTCAGTGTCGCCGGCATACTACACAGAGGTCAGCATAGACGCAGAGACACAGAGTAAAGAATCGCAAAAGACCTTTGAAGAAATCCCAAACGCTGCTTTAGCGGACACAAACTCCAGTACTACGACCGTGTCCAGGTTTAGCCCAGACTGTTTTCTTTTCTGTAGCTCTTGTGTTGTCCTCATCTATTTTTCAATTATTATTCACACTTGAGCGTGACCCTAGCGGGTCCTGACCTGTGAGTATCCTTGACTGCTTACAGCAAGTCGCCTGCCAGAGTCGGAAGAGGACGTGGCTGATACATGTGTAGCTCTGGTTCTACAGCCAGTGTACGGTACGCCCTCACTGCAAGGGTGATTATTACAGTGCCTCTCCTGCTGCGTTTAGCCTCGGCACTTTTCCTATCTCTGTAGTTCTTGCCTCTTCCTCATCTATTCTTCAGTCATCCCCACTTTCCCCTCTCCCCTAGACAGTACAATGTTGCATTAGTTTCACTTGTGTCCTCTTATCTAACACATGTGCAACAGTTGGGTATCTTTACTGTTGAAACGTTTCTCCTATACATTAGACTTCTTCAGTCAAATAGAGAGACAGCAGATGTAGTAGGGAAGTAAAGATGATTTAATCAGTCCATCAACCTTGGAGAAATAGTATTTTGTGGTGGTCAGTCCCTCAGCTGGGGGACTGACCAACATTTTCAAAGCAGACCAGGTTGCTGAGCTGGGAAACATACAGAGAACTTTCACTGCTCTTGTCAGTCATCTGAACTACTGTATTCCTTGGAATATAGGAGAGAAAGATACATCATAGCTTACACCTGGAAAGTCCTAGAGGGATTAGTCCCAAACCTGAACACTGAAACCACTCCTTGTGAAAACAGGAGACTTGGTAGATGGTGTGAAATATATCCAATAACAAGCAGGGGCGCGACGAGTACTCTAAGAACTCTTTGAGTGTCAGAGGTCCCCGACTCTTCAACGCCTTCCCTCCGTGCATTAAGGGGAATTACCAACCAAACCTCTGGTTGTCTTCAAGACAAACTTTGATTCGTAATACTAGACTACGTGCGGCCAGCTGTAACAGCCTTCCTGATCAGACCCAGATCCACCTGGAGGTCCCGCGGAGGGTGTTGTCGGGTGGGGAAGCAGTGCCCCTCCAACACCCTCCTCCATCTATAAACGACGCCTTCTCGAGGAAGATCTCAGAGCCACTGAGGATGAGGCTGGTTCCTCACCAGTGGGTACAAAGTGGCCGTGTAAGTTCTGTATTAGAGAAGCTACCGACGGCGGTGTATTCATGGCATATATCGGGAGGTGAATACGCCGCTATTCACCCGACAAATTGGGTTTTAAAATTTGAAGAGGGCCGCAACAGGACGCGAGGTGGCTATCTCGCCCCCCAACCATACCCCACCCCCCTGCCATGTATCGTGTTTTCAATATAACTTTTGGTAGCTATCGAGAAAGAGAGAGAGAGAGAGACAGACAGACAGACAGACAGAGATAGAGAGAGAGACAGAGAGAGAGAGACACACACACAGACAGACAGAGATAGAGAGAGAGACACACACACACAGACAGAGCCAGACAGAGCTGATTTAGGTAACAGTTCTTATTAGTTTGTAAATTAAATCAGGAACCCTGAATTTAACCTTGTAAAACCTTGTGTAAGAGAGAGAGAGAGAGAGAGACAGACAGAGAGAGACAGACAGAGACAGAGACAGAGACAGAGAGAGAGAGACAGTATATACAAAAGGAGGATAAGGTAAATAAGGCTCGAGCGATAACTTTCAAACGAATATCTTAAATATTTGAAACTTTCGAGGAAATATTTTTTTGGGTTTCCCCCCTTGAAGGACTGAGGGGGAGGGGGGGAGGGACCTTCTGGTATATTTTTATTATTTGTTTTTTGTTTTGTTTTAGTTTTGTTTTTTGTTTTTTTTCTCTCTTCTCGGGAAGCTGTGCTTGTCCCGGTGTTTGTGTGGGTGAAGGTTAACTTTGTGATGGGTGTTTTATCGACTGGAAGGGGAAGGTGGTGGTGGGTAGGGGGTAGGGGGAGAAGGGAGGGAAAGGAGATCTTTATTTTTTTTTTTTTTGAAGGGATTTATATTGGTGAAGACTCTTATTAAAGAACTATGTTTTGATAAAGACACCTGGACAATACTTTTAGTAACCCCGGCACCTCCCAATAATTTCCAAACTACGGATTCTCTGCATTATATTCACACCACACATTGCCCTCAGACATGACATCTCCACTGCCTCCAGCCTTCTCCTTGTTGCAACATTCATCACCCATGCTTCACACCCATAAAAGAGTGTTGGTATAACTATACTCTCATACATTCCCCTCTTTGCTTCCATAGACAAAGTTCTTTGTCTCCACAGACTCCGAAATGCACCACTCACCCTTTTCCCCTCATCTGCTGACATGTCCACTCCTAAATATCTGAACACATTCACCTCCTCCATACTCTCTCCCTCCAATCTGATATCCAATCTTTCATTACCTATTTTTTTTTTGTTATCCTCATCACCTTACTCTTTCCTATATTCACTTTCAATTTTTTTTCTTTTACATAACCCTACCAAACTCATCCACCAACCTCTGCAACTTCTCTTCAGAATCTCCGAAAAGCACAGTGTCATCAGCAAAGAGCAACTGTGACAACTCCCACTTAGTGTTAGATTCTTTATCTTTTAACCCCACACCTCTTGCCAAAACCCGCGCATTCACTTCTCTTACAACTCCATCTATAAATATATTGAACAACCACGGTGACATCACACATCCTTGTCTAAGGCCAACTTTTACTGGGAAATAATCTCCCTCTCTCCTTCATACTCTAACCTGATCCTCACTATCCTCGTAAAAACTTTTAACTGCTTTTAGTAACCTACCTCCTATTCCATACATTTTCAACATCTGCCACAATGCTCCCCTATCCACCTTATCACATGCCTTTTCCAAATCCATAAATGCCACAAAAACCTCTTTACCCTTATCTAAATACTGTTCACCTATATGTTTCACTGTTAACACTTGGTCTACACACTCCTACCCTTCCTAAAG
>WNWK01003484.1:71789-166049 GCA_009830355.1 Cherax destructor | reverse complement strand
GCTTCCGCCTTTATATGTTCATGTGGCTTCTCCCTTTCCTCTACCCCCTTGGGAAGTTCCTGCTGTCCGTGTCTGTTCTATTCCTCTACCTTGCGCGAAAGCCCAACTACCTACGGCGGCTTCTCGCTCTTTCTTTCTAGACCACTTCCGTTCTCATTCCCATGCCATCGCAGTATACACCGATGGTTCAAAGTCATCTGACGGCGTCGGATTCGCAGCAGTGTTTCCGGACAGCGTCATACGAAGGCATCTATTACCCTCGGCTAGCATATTTACGGCTGAATTATATGCCATTCTTGTGGCACTTATCTGTATTGTATCTATGCCTGTGTCACCATTTGTGGTCGTTTCAGACTCCCTTAGTTCTTTACAGGCTATCCGTAAAATTGATACACCTCACCCCCTAGTTCTTCGTATCCAACTTTGGTTACGCCGTCTCTCTAGCAAGCACAAAGATATTGTTTTTTGTTGGGTCCCTGGTTGTGTTGACGTGCAGGGCAATGAACAGGCAGACACTGCTGCGCGGTCAGCAGTACATGACCTTCCAGTTTCATATAGAGGTGTTCCATTCACGGACTATTTTGCGATCATTGCTACCCACCGTTAGCAACAACGCTGGTCTGACCTGCTAAATAACAACTTCATTCTATTAAACCGAGTATAGGTTTCTGGCCTTCTTGTCACCAATGGCGAGGCTGGGAGACTACCCTCTCCCGTCTTCGCATCGGCCACACTCGTCTTACTCACGGGTATCTCATGGAGAGGCTCCCTGTCCCTCTCTGTGAACATTGTCAGGGTCCAGTATCTGTTCGATATATTCTGTTGGACTGCCCACTCTATCTACGAGCACGCAGAATTTACCTCCAACGTTGTCTTCGCTCTACGGCCCTTTCTTTACCTTCCCTTCTTGCTGATGGGCCCTCCTTTAATCCTGACTCTCTCATTGACTTTTTGACAGCAACTGACTTACTGCACAAACTGTGAAGATTATTCCTCTAGCACTCCCCTCAGTCCCTTCTACCTCAATCTCTTGCTATCCTCTCTCCCTGCACTATCCACTGTCCTGCTGCACTCCATACCCTACTAATCATCCCTCTCCCTCTTACAACCCATTCTCCCTGCATCCTACCTTAACCTGCTGCGCTGTATGACACCTGTGGTTTAGCGCTTCTTTTTGATTGTAATAATAATAATATCCCTACCTCACCTATGCTATTTGTGCCTGGAGATCAACAGCAGCAACTCACCTAAAGCCAATAATAACCCAACAGAAAGCCGCAGTAAGAATTATCGTGCAATCCAGTGCAAGACAACACACCCCTCCACTCTTCAAAGACCTAAACCTACTCACCGTACAGAACATTCACACCTACTATGTATTGTGCAACCCACATTTACAGAACCATAAATTCTGATATTAACCCTGAACTAAAACACTTTCTTGATAGTTGCAACAGGACACACAGACACAATACCAGACAAAAATTTCTATGATATTCCCTGTGTCCGGCTAAACCTCTACAAAAATTTGATGTACTACGTAAAAGGGCCTTATATCTGGAACTCCCTGCCTGAAAACTCGAGAACCGCAGACTCAACCGGCATTTTCAAAACTACCGTTAAAAAAAATCTCTTCTCTCTAACACACCCCATCGTTAGCTAACCAAATGAAAACCACCTAATTCTTTTTTTGCATCATGAACACATCCAAAACAATATACAGTGGACCCTCGGTTTTCGTGTTTAATCCGTTCCAGAGGGATCGGCTAAAACTGAAATCAGCGAAAACTGAAACCATTTTCCCCATAAGAAATAATGTAAATTCAATTAATTTGTTCCAGACACCTAGGAGTATTAACAAAAAATATTTTTTTAGAGATTAAATATAGATTTACATACAAAAAAGAATAACCAATAAATATACAGCACTAATAACATGTGTAAATGAACATTTAACATCACACTTACATTTATTGGCGACTCTTATTGGTGTATGGAAGATAGAGAGGAGAGAGGGAGGAGAGTTTATTGTTTGGAGGCAGGACAAAATGCTTCAATTTGACACTAATATCAGCTCTACAGCTTATTTATCTATCACAATTCATCTAATATGACATAATTAATAACATACAAACATGATATAAATGAATAAAATATGTCATTATGAATGTGAGGACTGGTGATAGTGTTATTGTTGTTGGGTTTATAAGGGCCACTGACCATAAGCCGTACATATAGTGGTGGTGGAGGCACCACCAGTATTCACATTGAAGCAATGTACGTAATTTATAAATAAGAAATATTTACACTTTAATTTATAAATAAGAAATATTTACACTATAAATAAGAAATATTTACACTTTATAAATAAGAAATATTTACACTTATCTTGGAGGAGATGGTAGCAGAGGGTGGCTCTGGTCTCAGTGCCCCTATATTCCTCAAACAACGATGGAGGAGTTAAGTTTCATGTCGTCATTTTTCTATCGCTTAACCGCTTAATTTACTTGCTACACTTTATCGCTGGCTGGCGCTATAGCCTTTATCGACTCCACTTTGATACTTTGCTACGATTTCTTTCTTTAATTCAATGGTGTATTTCACTTTCTTTACCAAAGGACTGGCACTAGGAGCTTTCTTTGGGCCCATGATGGCTTATTTAGCAGTCACACACAATAATCAAGGGCCAAAAACAATGGATTGTTAAGAAATGTTTTCTATGAACTCACAGGATAATGTTCACTCAACCAGAAACAATGCTACACTGCCTGAGAATGTGTGGGAGGCGGGCTTGGGCTTTGTATGCACACTGGGCACTGGACAGGTTCCGTACCATCGACGAAAGCGGAGCCAATCGGCAAAAACGGAGGTAATATTTCCACGAAAAAAGTGCGCGAAAACTGAAATTGGAAGGTCAAAAAAATTGTATTATGAGAACAGATTGCATAACATAAAAGGTGATATGAAAAAGACCTGGAAACCCCTATCTTAACCCTTTCAGGGTCCGTGCCATAGTTCTACGGCTTTGAGTTTAGGGTCCAAACTGTAGTTCTACGTTATGAGCTCAGCTTACTCAGATAAGCTTTGAGCACCACATAAAACAAATCCTGCAGCATACAGTGCATAATGAGAGGAAAAAAACTGAAACCGCAATTTTCGATTAAAACAGCGACTTTGCAGTGTTTTTATGTATACTTTGTATACATAGTTGCATTTGCAATTTCTTGGTCTCATTTGATAGAATGGAAGATATATTACAAATATAGAGATGATTTTGATTGGTTTTAGTACTGCAGATGACTTGAAACTGAGCTCAAAATAGCGGAAATGTTAAATTTTTGCCTATGTTCAAGAGTAAACAAATGACCTCACACGTCTAATACAAATGTGGTGATATTATTTGTACAATTATTACAATATTGCATAACAGTAAATCTTCCATTTTTTGGTTTGAATAAAAAATCAAAATGGAATTCATTTGTAAAGACTGAAAACGTAACTAATGAACAGAGGAAATGTTAGTTTAGTGCCAGGAATGCCTGCATTGTTTATTATGCACCCTATTTTGAAATTGGAATATTTTGAACTTTGAGTTAAATTGGCTGAATTACCAATTTCCAATCACCTTATTTTGTAGTTGAAACAGTTGACTGGGCGATTTCTTGTTCTCAATCGATAGAATAGAAGTAATACTAGTGAAATAGCTAAGAATTTGGTCGACTGGAATAATGTAATTGGCCTAAAATGGGAGTCAAAGTCGGCAAAATCGCCGATGCGTAAATATCGCTGACACATCAAAATTCGCGAGAGCATAATTTTGTCAATTTGCAATCAAATTTCGTAATTTTTGTTTTATTACCTTCAGAAAAAGATTCTCTACCCCTTCCAAAAATGACCTTGGACCCTGAAAGGGTTAAATTCTAGTAACTAAAAAGATATCCAAAAATAAAACAATCAATTTAACTCAATCAGATGAACCCCATCTCCCACCAACTGAAACAGCAGACTCAATGTTTTTCTTCTCCACCATTGGAAAGAATCTAGTGAGTAAGATCCCAAGCTCAAACACCCGTCCATCAGACTACCTCACGGGCACCTACTCGAATACACTATTCCTAGCTACATCCAACCCAACAGAAGTCTCACTCATCATCAACACCCTTAAAAACAAGGCAGGAGATATAAATAACTTACCACATTTTATGTACAAACAAGCTTCTCAAGTACTATCACCAATAATTGCAACACACTTTAACAAATCCATCGAAACCTTCCCATCAATTCTTAAAATAGCGAGGGTCACCCCGATCTGCAAAGGAGGAGATCAAGCAGACTTGAATAACTATAGACCAATATCTAACTTACCTCTGCTCTCTAAAATCTTTGAAAAATTAATTCATAGGCAGATCTATTCCTATCTCGTCTCACACAACATACTCAACCCCTGTCAGTTTGGATTCAGGACTAATAAAAGCACAAATGATGCTATTATACACATGCTAGATTATACACCGCTCTTGAGAATAAAGAAGTCTCGCTGGGAATCTTTATTGATTTACGTAAAGCTTTTGATACAGTCGATCGTGATTTGCTGCACATTAAATTAACACACTATGGCATAAGAGGGCACTCCCTCAACTACCTAAAGTCATACCTTAGTAACAGAAGCCAATATGTGTACACACCATGATCCACCATGATGCCTGGTCACAGTCCGGGCTGCGGGGGCGTTGACCCCCGGAACTCTCTCTAGGTAAATGGAGCTAACTCAACCACAAAACCAATTACAGTCGGGGTCCCGCAAGGAAGTGTCCTTAGCCCACTCCTCTTCCTCATTTACATACATCAATGACCTACGGAATGTGTCACAACTACTCAAACCCATATTATTTGCAGATGACACTACATACGTCTTCTCTCAACCAAACCCAGTCATACTAGCCAACACTGTTAATACTGAATTACAGAAAATATCTACCTGGATGATGACCAATAAGCTAACTCTCAATACTGACAAAACCTATTTCATTCAGTTTGGAAACAGAGCTACAAATGTTCCACTTAACATAACGCTAAACGGTTCACCCATCACAAGACGACTCACAGAGGGAAAATTCCTAGGGATCCACCTTGACAGTAGCCTCAAATTCCAGACACATATACAACAAATTTCCAAGAAAATCTCCAAAACAGTAGGCATATTATCAAAGATACGGTACTATGTTCCACAATCAGCTCTCCTTGCACTGTATCATTCACTCATCTACCCTTATCTCACCTATGGAATTTGTGCATGGGGATCAACAACATTTAATCACCTAAGACCACTAATAACCCAACAAAAGGCTGCAGTCAGAATGATGATAAATTCCCACTCCAGACAACATACTCTACCAATATTCAAAAGTCTAAAACTACTCAACGTCAAGAACATCCATATTTATTATTGTGCCTACTACATTTATAGAACACTACACTCGAACATAAACCCTCCACTCAAACTTCTCCTCACCAGCCTTAACAGGATGCACGACCATAACACTAGACACAGATCACTGTTTGATGTACCCCGTGTCCATATCACACTGCAAAAACTCTATGCACGTAAAGGGCCCCAAAATTTGGAATTCATTACCAGTAAATACTAAAGTAACCCGGTCTGAACATCAATTTAAGACTCTTCTCAAAAACCACATACTAACCCTAAACTAAAAACTCAATACTCAATACTGAACTTTACCAAATAATATAATTTAATTACGTATTTACTATTGATATAAACAACCTGCAAAATACTTTCAACTTGTCCCAATGTAATATCCCCAGATTGTTAATTTGAGTAAACTTGCTGTCTGCTATAAATAAAAACAGATGTACAACTCGAACAAACTATGATCAATTTCTCTAGTAGTATTAACCCTTTGGGGGTCGACAGGCCTCAGGAAAGTGTTCCTGGAGTCGAAAATTTTTTGGAAAAAAAATTAATTTTGTCTTATGAAATGATAGAGAATCTTTTTCCGATCATAACGCCACCAAAATTATGAAATTTGATCGAAAACTAACGAAATTATGCTTTCGCGAAGTTATCGGTATCTATGACACTGACACATCGGCGATTTCACCCACTTCGAGCCCTATTTTCGACAAATTCCAATGTGTCAGTCTCCTAAAATTATAGCTATTTCGCTAGAACTCCATTTCTTCTATCGAATGAGTAGAAGAAACTGCCTATTTACCAATTTCAACTACCCAAAATAGTGGTCAGAAAATGGCAATTGTCCAATTTCACACAAATTTCAAACGCTGCCAATTTCAAAATAGGGTCCAGAGTAAACAAGGCAGACATTCCTGGCACTAAAATAACATGTTCTCTGTTCATTAGCCACGTCTCCAGGCCCCTGTTCCATTACTTTTGCTTTCCATTTTGAATTTTTATTCTCACAAAAATAGAAGATTTACTGTTATGTATACAACTGCATCATTGTAAAAATGGTATAAATAATATCAGAGCACTTGTGCATGAATATAAGACTCGCCAGTTGATGTGTATTGGACGCATGGTGTGATTTGTTTACTCTTAAACATCGTCAAAAATCGAACATTTTCGCTACTTCGAGCTCAATTTCAAGGTACTTTTCATTGTCATACCAAACAAAATCATCTCTATTTCTGTAATATATCTTCCATTCTATCAAATGAGACCAAGAAAACGAGAATACATCAATAAATACCATACGAAAATCGACTGCAAAGTCGCTGTTTTAATCGAAAAAAACGGTCAGTTTTTTTTTCTCTTTATGCAGTGTGTACTGCAGGATTTTTTTTTATACTGCGCACACTGACCACACAGACCCATTCCTTCATATGTATGCCTACCAGACGTTTTCTGCTTAAATTGAGGCCGCTAGAATTTGGGCGTACTAGTACGGCACCAACCCCTGCTCGTAAAACGTACTAGTACGGCACCGACCCCGAAAGGGTTAAGTACACTGGACCCTCGGTTTTCGTTGAAAATTCTTTTCAGAATGCTGTTTGAGTGCCATTACCGAACGAATTTGTTCCCATAAGGACAATTGTAAATTAGATTAGTCGTTTCAGAACCCCAAAAATACACTTACAAAAAGCTCTTACAAGAATACATTTACATAATTGTTCGAGTTTGGAGGTGAACGAAAACCGAGGGTCCACTGTAGTCTGTAAGCCATTAAATTTAGTCTGCCCATAATGCCATGGCATGATAGTGGCTCTCTTTACACTTCAACTCATTATTGTAATTATATAATCAATGTAAACTTGCAAGGAAATAAAATTTGAATTTGAATATGCTGTGTACGTAACGCGTTTCTTATATAATTTTGAAGAAAATATCGTAGATGGATTAATGAAATTGTCTATATTAACCTAAAAGAAGACATTTAATGTGCCCAAGAGTGAGTCACAAACATATGAGCGGCCCAGGCACACGCGTCCAATATGGCCGGTTTCCGAGTTGCCGGCCAAAATGAGGATAGAATTTCAGCCAAAAAAGCGGCCGAAATCCTATTTGGCTGATATCCGAGGGTCCACTGTACATGTTAGGTACTGAAATAGTACTCAGTCACATTCACACTGACAGGTGAACATTTTCACCTGCCTTGGTCATTTACTAGTGTCTAGAAATATATACAAAGTATTTATAGGTCTCAGCAATGTTTTAGACATGCTGGAGTATATATGAAACTTCTTGAAGCATGGTGCTTATGACGAGTGTCGCTAAACTGCTGACAGGGTAAGCAGTGGAGCAACACGATGATAGTACACTGCTGCAGGGAACCTTGGCTTTATTTGTTTTCACTGTTACACACAAACATTTATGTCTGTCTGTCTATCTATCTGTCTAGCTCTGCTTATCTTTCTGTCGGCCTGTGTGTGTGTCTTTCCGTCTGCTTCTCTCTCAGTCTCAGAGAGCGGCTTGTAAACCAACAGGTATTATACACGATGCAGAAGTGACAATGCATATTACTTGCCAGTCATGCACTGTACATGTATAGCACTTTGCCTGGATTTTTTGGGTTATCCTAGGTAATTTACACTATGTATAATAACTGTACTTATGTGTAATGTGAGAGATAGACAGGGTATAGACAGAAATATAGATAGAGATATAGACATATATAGACAGATACAGACAGAGAGACAGCTAAAGCCAGCCCGGCTGCCGAATACGTATTACGCATGTTCCAGAATCGTTTCTCTTTACATAGGGCATAGGTTATAGGACATTCTGGCAGGATGACACTACCAGTGGTATAAAAAATGAAAGGATGTTGCACAAATGTTACACATGGGTTATTATCGAGGTTTTTGATATTTACTTGGCCACATCCATCACTTTCCTCTTAAAAGGGGAGTGTTAATACGACATGACATCAGTGAATCCCTGGGTTTTGCCACACTATTTTCTCTAGCTGGCGCTTAATTGAACTGGTGCTCCCACAAGGTACAAAGTGGTCCCAGATTTTTTTAATACTGAGCACACTGAGTGTTAAGACCTATTCTATACTGACCAGGCATCTCAGGCCAATCATGCCAAATTTGGAGGCAGGAAAAATAAAATGTAGATCTACGTTTGGACAGTTTAAGGGTTAAATAAGGGTATTTAAATAATGGTAAGAAAAGTTTAAGAGTACAGTAATATTGTATGTTGTCTCTTTTTCATGTTACGTTTAGTTAGCTTAAATTAATTGTATATTTTACGAGCTATGTTAAACAGAGAAATTAATTGGGGTAAGTAGCAGTTAGATATTTTATACACATCTGTGTATATCCTAAGATGGTATGTAGATGAGTTTGAAATTGAAGCCCAAGTCAATTGACAAGCTAAGATTAGCAAAGAGCACAGAGGCTTTAGAAAATTTAGAGAATTGTAGATGAATTTAAAAAAATACAGTCTCTCCTCACTTAGCGACGTACTCGTTTACCGACGACTCAGACTTACGAAGGGCTCTCTGACCAATATGCATACCTAAATAATGTATATTACAATATACATTACACTACTGTATAAACATTTAAAAAATGTACTAAAAATGTTACAAATGGTGCAAAGGTGACAATAAAACAATATCAAAGATGGTTGACACAAACCTACTACCATTATAGTACAGTGGACCCCCGCTATTCGAACGGCTCGGCATTCGAACAAATCGTCATTAGAACAAGAAAATCGATATCGTCATGCGAACAAAATATCACGATTCGAACAAGTGTGTCCATCACCTGTCCGCCCAGGCGCTTGGAGAGCCAGTCCCTCATTGTTTACACTCGAGAGAACAATACCCTGCACGCTCATCCAGACATTTCACACTTAATTATAATTGTTTGGAGTTTGTTCATTAAGTGTGAGGCAGTGGTGAGAGGCAGTGGAGGTAGAGGCAGTGGTGAGAGGCAGTGGAGGTAGAGGCAGTGGTGAGAGGCAGTGGAGGTAGAGGCAGTGGTGAGAGGCAGTGGTGGTGAGGCAGTGGTGGTAGAGGAAGTAGTGAGAGGCAGTGGAGGTAGAGGCAGTGGTGGTAGAGGCAGTGGTGAGAGGCAGTGGTGGTTGAGGCAGTGGTGAGAGGCAGTTGTGGTAGAGGCAGTGGTAGAGGCATTGGTGGTAGAGGAAGTGGTGAGAGGCAGTGGAGGTAGAGGCAGTGGTGAGAGGCAGTGGAGGTAGAGGCAGTGGTGGTAGAGGCAGTGGTGAGAGGCAGTGGTAGAGGCAGTGGAGGTAGAGGCAGTGGAGGTAGAGGCAGTGGAGGTAGAGGCAGTGGAGGTAGAGGCAGTGGTGGTAGAGGCAGTGGTGAGAGGCAGTGGTGGTTGAGGCAGTGGTGAGAGGCAGTGGTGAGAGGCAGTGGAGGTAGAGGCAGTGGTGAGAGGCAGTGGTGGTAGAGGCAGTGGTGAGAGGCAGTTGTGGTAGAGGCAGTGGTGAGAGGCAGTGGTAGAGGCATTGGTGGTAGAGGCAGTGGTGAGAGGTAGAGGCAGTGGTGGTAGAGGCAGTGGTGAGAGGCAGTGGAGGTAGAGACAGTGGTGAGAGGCAGTGGTGGTAGAGGCAGTGGTGAGAGGCAGTGGTGGTAGAGGCAGTGATGAGAGGCAGTGGTGAGAGGCAGTGGAAGGTTCTGGAGGGAGTTTTGTAAACAAATCAGTTGTTGTTGTTGCTGTTACCAGCCTGACACATACGATTTGTGTTCACTCTGTGAAGCTGACTGGAAGTGATCTAATGCAGATAGCATTACAAACTCCGTTTTCTCTTATACTAACACGTCTGAAGGAGGAAAGAATGGGAAGATGTTTTCACAGCTGTAGCGAGAATGCCCGCCACCATCCTTCCCAGCCACCACATTCGTAATGACATACATATTTTATTCATTCTAGAGTGTATATCAGGTTTTTATGTTATTTAGATTGTTTATTATGTCATATTAGATGAATTGCGATAGATAAATAAGCTGTCGAGTTGATAATAGCTTCACAGTGAAGTACTATTTTGTCATGCCTCCTGACAGCAGGAACGGATTAATTGTATTTCTATTATTTCTTATGGGAAAAATTAAATCGCCTTTCGAACATTTCACGTTAAGAACAAGCTCCTGGAACAGATTAAATTCGAATGGCGAGGGTCCACTGTATGTTCCTCACTTAGCAACGATTTTGTTTACCGACATGGTCTTAGGAACGGAACTCCATTGTTAAGTGAGGAGAGGCTGTAAATCAAAGACAAAAAATTAATATTCCAATTTACTTAATTTTTAGCAAGTTGAAGATGTATGCAGATGATACATTAACAAAAATTTTCATATTTTCTAAAAGTTAGGTGGGCTGGAGGGCTGCATTAGAAGTGTCGAAGTGTGGCATGTTCCCCCGTCTCTTGTGAGGACCTCCCTACGGTGACACGCGCCATAGTTATTATTCTAAGCACAGCTCCACCATCATCATCTTAAGACTTTTTTCCCATTTACTGTAGAAGCAAAATGTATCATCAGCCACCACCAAATGTTGACTCATCCACCTCAATTGAGGTAAGGTTTTTATATTATAAAGTAATACAATGCTATACTTTTATTTTATAATAGTGTATGGTATATTGTACTTTAGTCAGGTGCTGTTCAGCACACTATTTTCATGTAGAATAATGTTATAAAAATATATTCTACTTGAAATATAGAATGTTGATATTAAAACTAAAACTAATTGCTGTTGTCAGGGAATGCCAGGGGCCCTTCCATCTAAAACGCCTGTGTCACTTCTTCAAGAGTTGTGTATGAGACGTGGAATCTCTCCAAAATATGACTTGTTGCAGATAGAGGGTGCAGTACATGAACCAACATTTGTTTATAGAGTCACGGTTGGAGAGTTTGCTGGTATGTGTTCAACTAAAGTTCCTGTATGTGAGTGTGTATAAACCATTTCCATCACATATATAAATACATTGTTTAAAGGTAACCATTCAATTGGGGTCTATTATATACATACTGTAATTTTCCTTTTTAAAGTTTTTACATAGTAATGTAGCTCAGTAACTGCATTCATAATACAGTAATTGGATCATGCTACTAAAGAAAAGTAATTTGTTTTAGCTAATGGATCTGGGCAGAGCAAAAAGAAAGCAAAGCATGCTGCAGCCAAGGCAGTGTTGGATATTATCATCCAGGGTGGTGCAGCAGGAGCTGGAGGATCTACAACTGGGGGAGCACCTGGAGCACCACCTGAGCTGTAAGTACAGTAGTTTCAAAATTAAAACCAAGGGTCAGGAAAAAACATAATTGCTCTAATTTTTGCTAATATAAAATATGTTATATTTTTCTACAATAATGTTATACTAAAATAATGTTTTCCTTTAGAGATATAGGCAGCTGAATTCAAGATTCAATTTTACGCAACATGTTTTTGCCTACTTTGGCTTCATACTGTGAAAAAATAAAAGTGTGTAAATTTTAGGACTGCAATTTCTGAAATCAGCTCCAAAAGTTGTATAGGCATGTCTACTTACACAACTTTTACTCTTCTACATCTGCCACAGCAATAACCTGAACATTGCTAATTATGTGCTGTGGGTTGGTGAAATTTTCACAGGCCTCCACTCTGAGGGCCATAGCATTACTACTATTACATATCATGAACTAAAACTTTCCCAAAGTTAGTATGACATACATATATGCCAACCTTCATGTAAAATTTTATCAAAATTGGAGGTGGTCAGGTGGGGAAAATTCACCACATGGTCTCCATAGAGGCTAGAATCTCGTGACAGAAATAAAGTGTGAAGATTAGCAGTGAAAACTCCCATCTTTGCAAACTGATAGAAACAGGAGACTTGGCCTCAATGTATTGCATCTGCTCTCCCATTTCTCACAAACATGATATTGGAGAGAGAGAGAGTCTTAAGATATCACAACATGTAACCAACACCAGAGAGACTTTCTTAATTTTTTGATACATTGGATAACCCATCAAGGCAAGGTGATCCGAAAAGAAAAAAAAAAGTTCTTCACTTATGGCCTAACAATCTTTCCAGAAGTGCATGGACATCACCTTTCAAATGATCTACCAAATCACAACATCCTCCACAACCTACAGAGTGTAGACACAGTACAGTACTCCCCCACATCCAGAACACATTTGACTTATGGTTTTACCTGATATTACCTGGATATTACCTTGCTCACACTTTACAGCACCTCAAAACTCCTAAACCACTTGCCTCCACTCAGTCTTGATTTATTACACATGCCTGCTGGATGCTCTAGCTTCACGCAGGGTTCTACAAGGTTAGGTATAGAAATATAGTTGTCCCTAATAGTTTTGATGAAAGATAATGGCATAAACTTGTGCATACATTTATTGATATATTTTTCTTAATGTTTCAGATCCACTCAGATTGTTTCACCATATGATGATGGTATCCCAGGGAACCCAGTTGGATCCTTGCAGGTTAGTAGAAAAAAACTTTAATTTGCTTTTACTATTATATTTATGAGATGCACCAAACTTGTTCGGTCATTCAACACAAGGGAGTAGTTATGACTTGATTTTCCATTCTCTTCAGTGCAAAACAGTGATAAGCATTCTTAAATCTTTGTCAAAAACATTATGAGATATGGTATTGAAACATTATGATATTAAAATATGGGAAAAGGGTTTTATTATGGGAAGCCTAGGAAAAGCAAATAGATTTGCTTCCAGTATCATATGAAAGATGATTGCTCAGTTAGTGTTCTTTTCTAAACAGGCAGTTATGCTAAGCCTTGTACAGTCAATTCTTGAGGTATCATCTTGGGTGTTGTACTAGGTAGGGCAAAAGGTGGTTATCAGGGAACAACAGTGCTACCTGTTGCAGGGCAAGTGACTGGTTTACAGTGGGTATGGGGTTTCTTTTCATTTACTGTATTCTCTTGAGCTGTCTTTTTATTTTTTATTTATTTATGTTGAACAAGACATTACCTTTCATTCCTGGACCCATAGTGACTGTGACACCAACTGACATGTGAAGTCGGCACTGTATGCTGATGTAACGGCAGCACGGAGCTCTGTTGCTTGCAGAAAAGTTACAGATACTATACCATTTTCTTGTTTTTTTTAATTTACATAGTTTTTACGTTCTGGTAATTACAATTATCAGAACATTACCATCCTGGTGCCTAGAGACCATCATCATTTGTGTTTTCTCAGGAGCAAATGTTACCTCCCATTGGTTTCCCCAGGCTGATATAGCTCTTCGTTTATGATTGATGTAGCTTAGAGCAGCTGGCATTTCCTTTCTTGGATAAGTAAATGTCAGAGTACAGTCATCTGCATATGCATGGGATTCTGGGATGAGATGCAGAAGGTCATTGAAGTAAACATTCCATAACAATGGCCCAAGCAAGCTTCTGTGTGGAACACTTTCCCCAATAGGATGTCTTGCTGACTCTGTCCCATTGAGAACTTAGAGATCTACCATGAAGGTAGTCACTGAGGAGACAGTGTAGAGCCTGCAATTCCCAGTGCTTGCAGTTTTGCCAAGAGTCCCTGGTGCTATACTCAGTCGAAAGCACCAGCAATGCCCAGTGCTACTACACAGCTCACTTTGAATTCATCCACTGACAGGTGCCACCTAGTGGAGAGGTTTAACAAGAGATCAGCAGCAGAGTAACCTTTCCTGAAGTCATATTGACGGTCACAAAGTTAGTGAGTGGTAGTCAAAAATACTCTATCATTTGTCTTGAGTTTATTGTCTCCAGGATCTTGCCAGTGATTGACAGGAGTGACACTGGTCTGTAGTTGCTGATTTCTGCTCTGCTCTTCTTTTTGTGAACAGGGACTACATTTGCCTCATTCCACAGAGAAGGCCATTTACACTGTACTAGGCAGTGCTGAAAGATGCGAGTTAGAGGTGCTGCTAGCTGGTCTGCACATCTACTCGGCAATCTTGGGCTCAACTTATCTGGGCCCACAGCCTTTTCTTGGTCAAGCTATTTAAGAAGATGCAGCTCCTCCTGCCTTATTGTCACCACTGACAGTTTTGACACAGTTCTTTCCCCCCCCATCCCCATATCTCTCCCCTCTCTTTTCTCTCTCCCCTCTTTTCTCTCTCCCTCTTTTCTCTCTCCCCCCTCTTTTCTCTCTTCTCTCTCTCCCCTCTCTTCTCTCTCCTCTCTTCTCTCTCCCCTCTTCTCTCTCCCCTCTCTTTTCTCTCCCCTCTTTTCTTTCTCCCCTCTCTTTACTCTCTCCCCTCTCTTTTCTCTCCCCTCTTTTCTCCCCTCTTTTCTCTCTTTTCTCTCCCCTCTCTTTTCTCTCCCCTCTCTTTTCTCTCTCCCCTCTTTTCTCTCCCCTCTCTTTTCTCTCTCCCCTCTCTTATCTCTCCCTCTCTTTTCTCTCTCCCTCTTCTTTTCCCCTCTTTTCTTTCTCCCTCTCTCCTCTTTCTCCCCTCTTCTCTTTTCTCTCTCCCTTCTCTCCCTCTCTCTCTCCCCTCTCTCCCCCTCTCTCCCCTCTCTTCTCTCACCTCTTCTCTCCCTCTCTTCTCTCCCCCTCTTTTCTCTCTCCCTCTCTTTTCTCTCCCCTCTCTTTTCTCCCTCTCTTTTCTCTTTCTCTTTTCTCTCTCCCTCTCTTTTCTCTCTCCCTCTCTTTCTCTCCCTCTCTTTTCTCTCTCTCCCTCTTTCTCTCCCCCTCTCTTTTCTTTCCTCTTCTCTCTATCCCATCTCTTCTCTCCCCCTCTCTTTTCTCTCTTTTTCTCTCCCCCTCCCTCCTAACTCCGGGGACTAGTCTGTGATAGGACATTCTGGCAGGATACCCCTACTGGTGGCATCAAAATTGATGGGATATGGCACAAATGTTGCATATGGGTTATCTTTGCAGTTTTTTATATTTCCTCAATCACTTGTGACTACATCTATCTTGTAGCCACTAAACTCGGGGTCAACATTACTTCCTCGAAAAGGAGAGCATTAATACAACATGACATTAATGAATCTCTGGGGTTTACCATGTTGTTTGTTCTAGGTAGCACTCAAATGAACTGGTGCTTCCACGAGGTACTGCGTTGTCTCAGATTTAATGTGAAACACACTTGAGTGTGCAGACCCATTCTATACTGGCTAAGTCTGTCAGGCCTCTGGTGCCAAATTTGAATGCAGGAAAATAGTGCATTGAATTTCTGAATTCTAGCAGAAATGCATAGATCATCTTGACAGTTGAA
Organism: Cherax destructor; assembly: GCA_009830355.1. Classification (NCBI taxonomy): domain Eukaryota; kingdom Metazoa; phylum Arthropoda; class Malacostraca; order Decapoda; family Parastacidae; genus Cherax; species Cherax destructor. The sequence continues at coordinate 150,364 of WNWK01003484.1, read as the reverse complement.
GGGTTAAGGCAATTTTCAATTGCAGGGTTTTATAACCTCCCCCACAGTATACACCAGTTTCATCCTTTATTTTAGATAAACCTTTTTGCCACTTTTAAGAAATTAAAGTTTTGTATTACAGGAGCTGTGCATGGCGCGTCGGTGGCCCCCTCCTACATACGATCTTACTTCGGAGGAGGGTTTCCCTCATGAACGAACTTTCTCCATTGCTTGCACCATCGGCAATACAAAAGAAATCGGTAAGGATCTGGAGTATGTGTACCTTCAAAACTAGCAGCTTCTTTGTACTGCTTACTATATTTGTACTGATGCTTTTAATAGTATAGTATGACTATGCCCTACTCTTGTATATTTCTATTAACAGGTACAGGTAAAAGTAAGAAACTTGCAAAGCGACAGGCAGCATACAAAATGACACAACGGTTGAAGGACCAACCTGTAGAACAAACCCAAGTCAGTGTGCTAGCAGATGACGATGATGAGGTAATGAATGAAATAATCGTGTGCTTTGCCTGCTTTGCATGATGCTTGTATGCTTAAGAATAAGAAAGTGTCCTGCTTGAGCAGTACATGTAGGGTTATTGACTTGAAAGTAACTTTATCACATACTGATTGCAAAAGAGATGTTGCTGTTATCCTGGGCAAAACTATTAGCCCAAACTATGTTTTGGATTGCAGAAGAGATGTAGGTATTTTCTCAGGCAAAACTAAGAACCCAACCTATGTTTTGGATGTGCATAATTACTTCAGCATTAAATCTGATTTTCAGAGTGAGGATGATGAAACTGATTTAGACTGTTTTAACCTGGGAAGTTATGCAGATAGGATTTCTAAAGTTGAGATAGTAGAAGATATAATTATAGAAGAGGTAGAGGAGAAGGAATATACATGTAATGTAAATTTAGAACATGCTAATGAAAGAAAGCGAGTATTATCAGACAGTGATGTTAGTAGCATAGAAGAAATTATAGTTGAAGATATCATTGAGGATACGTTTGCTAGAAAACGATCAAGATATAAATACAGTATGCATCTCTAGCCTTGCATTCAGTCTTGCATGAGTGTGACTAAAAGTTCATCCACAAGAAATAACTGCCAGTTCAGTTTGACTTTTGCGATAATTTATAATAAAACTAAGAACACTTCTCTTACTTCATTACTGTGTTCATTGTGATATTGAGATTTTGCATCTTAATCTGAGACAGCCTCATAAATGTTCTCAGGTGACAAAAAGATTAGAGATCATCTTTTTGTATCTGTTTATAATTGAAATTATTCTTAATCAAATAATAACTTCCAAAGCATCATATAGAGATTTACTTCTTGTCTCAAGTAATGACATATTTTATGCAGCTCATATTTTGAGAAGCTTAAGCAGAGAAACCTCTTGATGCATGTTGCTTGAACAGTTGAATTGCTTTGCATATTTTTCTGTTGTATGTACGATTGCTTTATTTTCTCTGCTGCTTGGGAATGGTTCATTGAAATGAGAATGAGTTATATGTTTACATTTGACATACTGTAAAATTGGTTTTTCATTGCAAAGATCTTATATTGTGTTAGCAATTTGATCACAGCCTATTTCCAGTTCCAGTTAAGTTCATGATTTAAAAAAAAAATTGTTTTATATAACTAAGGTAACACCATCTCAACACAAAGTTTATCTTATCAGAATTAAATAATAATGCAAGTATAGTGAGATAGACAGTTCAGAAATGGAAATCTGAGACTGTATTGCCCATCATATATAAGGTCTAAAAGAATTTTGATTTTCTATTTTTTGCAGATTTCTACATTGCTCGACAAATCCCTTACATTATGAATGTTACTTGTACAGCTTGTCCATTATATTGCTTAGTACACTAAGAAAATTTTATATTAATAATGTTTTTGTAAAATAATTTTTTAAGAATCTTGCCATAATAAATTTTAGCTTCACCTTTGTTCATTTTGGTAGTGATCCTTAAAAGGTGTCTGAATTTATACAAATGTGAAATAGAAATAGTCTGTGATTTTCAAGATATTTTTATTAAGAATAGAGAAAGTATGTAAAATTATTTACATTAGATAAATGGGTTACTTATTACAGAAACAACCTAGGAAATATGTTGAAGACTTGGGTTGAAGATTATTTTAAGAGAAGGCAAATTATTATTCATAAGATATTACATGTAATATTTAAATATTTTCATTATATCATGCCATCTCACAATTTTGAAGCAAGTTTTGTAGTTATTACAGGTCTTTACAACAATGAATAGCAACACATTAAGACATTTGGGATTTGTCCTCCTTATTGAACATAGAATTATCTTTTATAATTGAAGCTGCTTAAAAAATAAATTATGATTGATCTACTGTTGATGATTAGCAGGAAGTAATTATATAAGTTGAGAATAAATGTATACTTCCATTTGTGTTGTGCCATTAATTTGATTGGGAAATACGTATATCTTTTTGTCTTGGCATTTCTAACAGCGACAGAAAGTAAAGCTCTTGACTAATCCTAACTTCGATTGGTTCCAAAAAGGAAAAAAAAAATCCATGAGCATTTGGTATTACTTATTCATCCCTCATCAAACACTACTTGCATTTGTTTTTTAATGCAGTGTGGCATGGGAGTCAGTCCATGAGAAGTTTATGAATGATGAATATGCTGAATGCCAAACTTACATTTGCATATTAATTAGGGATCTGCGTTCTGAATTTCTATAGTTCCCAAACAGTATTGGTCTAACATTTTGTATTAGGTTTGGTAGACTGTATTGCAAAGGGTCGATAACAAATATGTAATACAAATTATTACTTGTAGCATTTTTTATATATACAACTTGAAAATAAATAAATCAAGAGGGTTACATGCCAGAAAGATTTGGTTCCTGTATAAAAAAGATTTGCTGGGCTTGTGTATTTATGGTGCACAGTACCTTGATCTTCAAACCCAGCATGCAGATAGGCAAATTTGAGAATGCAAATACTATATCTCTATTACTAATGGAAGTACTGTCATGCAAATCTGGCAAATTTTAATAGCTTTAACATTTTCACTGAGCAACTTCAGTGCATGCAGGAATTATTTGTGAAGTATAAATACAAAGGAATGTCATATTTACATTGTTTTAAATGTCTTGTTACTTGTCTGTGTGTGTGTGTGTGCCTGCAGTTGATGACAACAAAAGTTTAGTCTTTGAAAGAAATCTCCATTTTTCACCTTATTGGACTCTTAGTGTATCAGGAGAGCTTCAGCATAGTGTTGTAGGTGTAAGTCTTGTGGTGGTTGATAGAGGATGATATTAGTAAATAGGAAGAAGTATGCTATGCAAGTAGAATTGGTGTTTATTGGGACACACATATAGATAAGAATGAAAGTTTGTGATAGGAAATATAAAGCAGATGTCACCTGGTGCATCCATCCAGTCCATGATCTGTCAGTAGTGGAGCCATTGACTATATTATGCTATGAACTAACTTTTTTTTTTTGGGGGGGAAGGGATTAAGGAAACCCATTACCAATACAGGCATTGCCTGACAAGCAAAGCTCACCAATCATAAGTGTGGGGATTGAGCTTCAAAAATGTTTAAACATTGCAGCAAAGTGGATTACAGAAGAGGATTGATAGTACTGAGCTTTTTGTTGGAGGGAGATAAAAAACTGGTTTAGAGCTTGTTTTTTTAATATAATAATGACGATGATGTGAGAAATGTGGAAATTTTTGGAACCAGCTTAGTAGAGGATAAGAAGGCAGACTTAAACAGGTGGTATTTTTCAAGTAGAGTACAGTGGTACCTCGAGTTACGATGGTCCCCAAAATCGCCCTTTTATGAAAGTTTATTTTTTTAAATGCTTTTGTAAGTATATTTTTGGGGGTGTAAAAGGACTAGTCTATTTTACATTATTCCTTATGGGGATAAATTCGTTTTGTAATGGCACTTGAACAGCATTCTCGAACGAAAAAATATCGTAACTCGAGGTACCACTGTACTTGATGAGTGGGGTAAACTGAAGGAATTAATAATCTAAAAAAATGTACAGTGGACAAGAGCAAAATATAGCCAGGTTATTTTGTTCAACTTTGTTAAACACAAGCTATATATGAAAAATGGGATACAAAAATATTATATAATTACCAAATTGGAAGAATGTGTAAGATGCTCAGTATAGAATTACTATTTGTTAGATCATACAAAAAATGAAATTGTGAAAAGCTTGTGTACATCTCTGGTAAGTTTCTTAAATAGCCTTTAGATATGGGTGGGAAAAATGCTGTGAAAGATGTTAACAGTATAATAGGCCAGAATTGAAATATTCTTCGATGGTGTGGTGTCCATACCTTAAAAAGTAGAAAGATAAGACTTAGAAAATGGCTCTCTGAGGTAAGATATCGGCAGCAAAGAACGATGTGAAAAATTATAACTGCCATCAGTGACTCGTAATTAATGATGCTGAAATTAACCCCATGTAAATGTTAAAGGAGTGTTGACCTCTTTTGTCAACAACAGGATGGAATTTTTTTTTTTTTCAACAAGTCAGCCGTCTCCCACCGAGGCAGGGTGACCCAAAAAGAAAGAAAATCCCCAAAAAGAAAATACTTTCATCATCATTCAACACTTTCACCACACTCATACATAATCACTGTCTTTGCAGAGGAGCTCAGATACGACAGCTGAGAATTATCCCTCCCAGCTGTCACTATCCCAGACCCCTCCTTTAAAGTGCAGGCATTGTACTTCCCATTTCCAGGACTCAAGTCCAACTAAATCAATTAACTGGTTTCCCTGAATCCCTTCACAAAATGTTACCCTGCTCACACTCCAACAGATCGTCATGTCCCAAAAACCATTCGTCTCCATTCACTCCTATCTAACACGCTCACACATGCTTGCTGGAAGTCCAAGCCCCTCGCCCACAATACCTCCTTTACCCCTTCCCTCCAACCTTTTCTAGGACGACCCCTACCCCGCCTTCCTTCCCCTACAGATTTATACGCTCTCCAAGTCATTCTACTTTGATCCATTCTCTCTAAATGACCAAACCACCTCAACAACCCCTCTTCAGCCCTCTGACAAATACTTTTAGTAACTCCACACCTTCTCCTAATTTCCACATTCCGAATTTTCTGCATAATATTTACACCACACATTGCCCTTAAACAGGACATCTCCACTGCCTCCAGCCTCCTCATGCTTCACACCCATATAAGAGTGTTGGTACCACTATACTTTCGTACATTCCCTTCTTTGCCTCCATGGATAACGTTTTTTGTCTCCACAGATACCTCAACGCACCACTCACCTTTTTTCCTTCATCAATTCTATGGTTAACCTCATCCTTCATAAACCCATCCGCTGACACGTCAACTCCCAAATATCTGAAAACATTTACTTCTTCCATAATCCCTCTCTCCAATGTGATATCCAATTTTTCTTTATTTAAATCGTTTGATACCCTCATCACCTTACTCTTATCTATGTTCACTTTTAACTTTCTAACTTTACACAGTCTCCCAAACTCGTCCACTAACCTTTGCAACTTTTCTTTAGAATCTCCCATAAGCACAGTATCATCAGCAAAAAGTAACTGTGTCAACTCCCATTTTGCATTTAATTCTCCATAATTTAATCCCACCCCTCTCCCCAACACCCTAGCATTTACTTTTACAACCCCATCTATAAATATATTAAACAACCATGGTGACATTACACATCCCTGTCTAAGACCTACTTTTACCGGAAGTAATCTCCTCTCTCCTACACACCCTAACCTGAGCCTCACTATCCTCATAAAAACTCTTTACAGCCTTCAGTAACTTACTACCTATTCCATACACTTGCAACATTTGCCACATTGCTCCCATATCCACTCTATCATATGCCTTTTCTAAATCCATAAATGCAATAAAAACTTCTCTACCTTTATCTAAATACTGTTCACATATATGCTTCACTGTAAACACTTGATCTACACATCCCCTACCCACTCTAAAGCCTCCTTGCTCATCTGCAATCCTACTCTCTGTCTTACCTCTAATTCTTTCAATAATAACCCTACCATACACGTTACCTGGTATACTCAGTAAACTTATTCCCCTATAATTTTTACACTCTTTTATCCCCCTTCCCTTTATATAAAGGAACTATACATGCTCTCTGCCAATCCCTAGGTACCTTCCCCTCTTTCATACATTTATTAAACAAAAATACCAACCACTCCAGCACTATATCCTCCCCTGCTTTTAACATTTCTGTAATGATTACGTCAATTCCAGCTGCTTTACCCCCTTTCATTCTACATAATGCCTCATGCACCTCCCCCACACTCACATCCTGCTCTTCTTCACTCCTAAACGATGTTGTACCTCCCTGGCAAAGTACATGAAATTACCGCCTCTTTTTTTTCATCGACATTTAAAAGTTCCTCAAAATATTCCCGCCATCTACCCAATTCCTCCAGCTCCCCATCTACTAACTCCCCTACTCTGTTTTTAACTGACAAATCCATTCGTTCCCTAGGCTTTCTTACCTTGTTTATCTCACTCCAAAATTTTTTCTTGTTTTCAGCAAAATTTCTTGACAAGAGCCTCTCCCATTCTTTCATCCGCTCTTCTTTTGCACTCTCTCACCACTCTCTTCACCTTTCTTTTACTCTCCATATACTCTGCTCTTCTATTAACACTTGTGTTTTGTAAAAACCTCTCATAAGCTACCTTTTTCTCTTTTATCACACCCCTTACTTCTTCATTCCACCACTCACTCCTCTTTCCTCCTGCACCCACCCTCCTATAGCCACAAACTTCTGCCTCACATTCTAATACTGCATTTTTAAAACTATCCCAACTCTCTTCAACCCCCCCACTACTCATACTTGCACTAGCCCACCTTCCTGCTAATAGTTGCTTATATCTCACCCTAATTTCCTCCTCCCTTAGTTTATTTACTTTTACCTCTCTTACTTGCTGTTGCCAGTTTCTTTTTGTCCCATCTACCTTTTTCTTTAACTGTAGCTACAACCAAATAATGATCTAATATATCTGTTGCCCCTCTATAAACATGTACATCCTGAAGCCTACCCATCAACCTTTTATCCACCAATACATAATCCAACAAACTACTTTCCTTACGTGCTATATCATACCTTGTATATTTATTTATCCTCTTTTTCATAAAATATGTATTACTTATTACCAAACCTCTTTCTACACATAGCTCAATTAATGGTTCCCCATTTACATTTACCCCTGGCACCCAAAATTTACCTACTACTCCCTCCACAACATTTTTACCCACTTAAGCATTAAGATCCCCAACCACAATTACTCTCTCACTTGGTTCAAAACTCCCCACACACTCACTCAACATTTCCCAAAATCTCTCTCTCTCTCCTCTACACTTCTCTCTTCTCCATGTGCATAAACACTTACTATAACCCACTTTTCACATCCAACCTTTATTTTACTCCACATAATCCTTGAATTTATACATTTATATTCCTTCTTTACCTGCCATAACTGATTATTCAACATTATTGCCACTCCTTCTTTAGCTCTAACTCTATTTGAAACCCCTGACCTAATCCCATTTATTTCTCCCCACTGAAACTCTCCTACCCCCTTCAGCTTTGTCTCACTTAAAGCCAGGACATCCAACTTCTTTTCATTCATAACATCTACAATCATCTTTCTTATCATTCGCACAACATCCATGCACATTCAAACATCCCACTTTGACGATTTTCTTCTTCTTCTTTTTAGTAAGCTATACAGGAAAAGGGGTTACTAGCCCATTGTTCCCGGCATTTTAGTTGACTTTTACAACACACATGGCTTACGGAGGAAAGATTCTTATTCCACTTCCCCATGGATATGAATGGAAAAGCAATAAGAACAAGAACTATTAAGATAAAATCAAAGAAAACTCAGATGAGTGTGTATACATAAACATGTACATGTTTGTGTAGCGTGACCTAAGTGTAAGTAGAAGTAGCAAGACGTACCTGAAATCTTGCAATCCTACCATCATGTAAAACAGTTTCAGGTTTCTGTTTCACAGTCACCTGGCAGGATTGTAGTACCTCCCTGGGTGGTTGCTGTCTACCAACCTACTACCTGAATGAGTATTCCCAAACACACTAGACTGAAATAAAATGAGAAGTAAGTGTTAAAACCACAAGAAATAAAAACAAAAGATTAAGTATTGTAGATGTGATACTAGGAGCATACCTCTGCCTCCTGAAACTACAAATGATCATTCCTGTACCTGACTGACATCTTAAGTAATACTTTACATGAACATTAACAAGATTCCAAACCAGTTCAGAGATGGAGTAGAACAATGCCCAGTCCTTATAGTGATAACAGATAAAATGTAGTATGTTATAAATAAGATAGGGACATTGAAAGTGATTAACACTCAATAAGTAAAGATGATGTGCAGAGGTGGAGGAGCCATGGCGCTACTGTACTAATCAAGGAACATTTAACCTTTGAGGAAATGAGTCCTAAGCTGTTGATAATTCTCATACTTTATACAGGTTGGCCATCTCTAATCCGGCAACCAGTAAACTGGTTCCATCAGTCAGCACTAATTTTGGCTAGCATAATTTCAAATTTCCAGGGTCGCCACACCAACCTGCCACTACTGTTAGGTGGCACGACTTGCTGCATAAGTCATTCCAATTTCTTTTTCTTCATTTATTGTTATAACCTGCTCACTTTTAGCCCTAGCCGTTGTTCCAACGAATAAAAGAAATGCTTCTCGTTGTGTAAAGCACATACACCGTACATTGTCTATAAAAGATAAGGTGGCTTTTAAGCCACTGTCGGTTGCCATATAGCTCAGCTCACTCAGATAAGCTGTGACCGGTAAATTTGGGCCTACATATGAGAGAATAGGTCTCTGTGGTAAGTGTGCACTATACTATATAAAAAAAATCCTGCAGCATGCAGTGCATAATCGGGAAAAAAAGGCGACTGTGCTTTTGGTGTAAAACAGCAACTTTGTGTTTTATCATTTGATAAAATGGAAGATATATTACAGAAATAGATATAATTTTGATTGTTTTCACACTGGAAAGTACCCTAAAATTGAGTTCAAAGTAGCGGAAATGTTCGATTTTTGCCAATGTTCAAGACAAATGACATCACCGTCAATACATGTCCAACTGGCTGGTCTAATACACAGTAACGAATGGATTGGCATTATTTATACAATTATTATACTAATGCAGTAGTCTGTCTGCATAACAGTAAATCAATTTTTTGTGTGAATAAAAATTCAAAATGGAAAGCAAGCATAATATAAGAGGGGCCTGGAGACGTGACTAATGAACAGAGAAAGTATTATTTTAGTGCTAGGAATGTCTGCATTGTTTATTCTGGACCCTATTTTGAAATTGGCATCTCTTGAAATTTGTGTGAAATTGGCAAAATTACCGATTTCTGACAACTTTATTGGGTAGTTGAAATAGGCAAATGGGCGGTTTCTTGTACTCGATCAACAGAATAGAAGGAATACTAGCGAAATAGCTATGAGTTTGGTAGACTGGAACAATGGAATGGGTCATAAATATCATATAAAGTGGGTGAAATCACCGATGCGTAAATATCGCTATTGGGTTAAGTGTATTCTAACCTAACCACTCTGTAATCCGGCAAAATCACTAATCCGGCACCCAACAGGTCCTGATGATGCCAGATTAGTGATGGTCAACCTGTACCAAGAATATTAAGAGGCCCCAATGCAGCAGTTATTTTGTTTTATCCTCTGGTGAGCAACAGGAGACCCAGAGTAAAGCACAGATAATTATCATGGCAGTTGCATGTGCGCGCCATGCGAATTAAAATAAAAAATAAAAAAATATGAAAAATTTAGCTAATCATATAGAAAAATAACTTTTTGGCAATACATACAATGATACAAGAATCATTGTTGCATGATGTTCCTACAAGGAATTATAGTCATTTATATCATGTATGGTGACACCACTGCTTGTAGAATGCCTGCTCACATGCAGTATTTTTTTTTTTTTTTTTTTTTTTTTGCTATTGTATTATTCTTTCTAATATAATAACTGATGATTTGGCATCATAAGAGAGTGGTCGGAGCTTATACGCAGTCTGGGAGCCAATCAGGAACCGTCTGGGAACATTAACATATAAACATGATATATATACAGTGGACCCCCGAGTTTCGTAAAAACTTCACTCCTGAAGTCTGCTCAAGTGCCATTACCGAACGAATTTACTCCCTTAAGGAAAAATTTCACGTAGGTTAGTCTATTTCAAACCCCCAAAAATACACTTCCACAAGAACTTACAAAATTATACTTACATAATTGCACGATTTCCGGGGTATTCGTTAACCGAGGGTCCACTGTACAGTGGTACCTCGGTTAACGATGGTCCCCAAACTCACCCTTTTATGTAAGTTTATTATTTTAAATGCTTTTGTAAGTGTATTTTTGGGGGTCTAAAAGGACTAGTCTATTTTACATTATTCCTTATGGGGATAAATTCGTTTGGTAATGGCACTTGAACAGCATTCCGGAACGAAAAAATATCGTTAACTGAGGTACCACTGTACTCTAGAATGAATAAAATAAGCCATAATATAACGGCCACTAATCAGATGAAATACAGTGGACCCCCAAATTTCTTACTGCTCCCAACTCTAACAATTTTGTAAGTATATTTTTTGGGAACAAATTCGTTCGGTAACGGCACTCGAACAGCATTCTGGAATGAATTATGGCCGATAACCGGGGGTCCATTGTACAGTGGTACCTCTACTTACGAGCAGAATTCGTTCCAGTCGGCTATTCAAGTGCCGATACCAAAGGAATTTTTTCCCATAAGAAATAATGAAAATTAGGTTAATCCATTTCAGACCCCCAAAAATACACTTACAAAAGCACCTACAAAAATACACTTACATAATTGTTCGAGTTATGAGCTGCTCGTAAGTAGAGGTACATACCACTGTACATGTAATTACCGCCTCGACCATTTCTTCCCATTCCTGCCCTTCTGAGGTCCTGGTATAAGACAAAACAGTGTTTGTGAGGCTAACTGCACTAGATCACTAGTTTCATACAGAAACACTGAAAAAAATGCGATTTAATAAAAAAAAAATCTCCCTGAGTGATGAGGAACGCGCTTGCATTCCTTGAATATCTCGGAAGTAAGTTATTGACTTATTCACTAAGGGGAGCATTTACTATTTAATTTAAAGAAATAATATTCACAGGAATCATAAAAAAATTATTGTTCTTAATTTTGAAGATTTTTTTTTTTTTTAAATATTCCAAATATTTTGGGATTTGTGTGGGAGTAAAGGGCAGATATTTTGCAACAGCTAAACAACTTACCAACTTTATTTTTTTGTGTGTGGAATAAAGATAAAATATTTACAGGTAAGTAAACCATCTAAATTGCATATTAGCATTGTTCTAACAGTAGCAAGTCCCCAAACAACCTTCCGTAGTGCCATTTAGGCTCCCATTGTTGCCAAATGTCATTTTCAGTAAATCTTTTTTTTTTTCCAGTTGTTTTTTGGGCTATCTTACTGAAACTGTTACAATAAAGATAAAAAGAGTGAACACTTCTTCATGTACACCAAAATTGAAAGAAATCAGACAAGAAAAAAAAGAGTTGTGCAACCGCCCCTTAACCAGACTGCTTAACAGACTTGTAGCATTGCTGGTCTTTTCTGTATCTTATGAAATGTCAGATGGCAGGTTAATCTTGAAAACTTTGGTGTACATTTATCTCTTCTTCCCTTTTTGTTTCTTGATAATTACAGTGGTACCTCGAGTTACGATAGTTTTTCGTTCGAGAATGCTGTTCAAGTGCCATTACCAAACGAATTTATCCCCATAAGGAATAATGTAAAATAGACTAGTCCTTTTACTTTCTTCTTCTTTCAACACGTCAGCCGTTTCCCACTGAAGCGGGGTGGCCCAAAAGGAAAAACGAAAGTTTCTCCTTTTACATTTAGTAACATATACAGTGGACCCCCGGTGTTCGTCTATTTTTCGTAACAGAATGCTGTTCAAGTGCCATTACCAACCGAATTTATTCCCTTAAGAAATAATGTAAAGTAGACTAGTCCTTTTAGACCCCCAAAACTACACTTATAAAAGCATTTAAAAAAATACACTTACATAAAAGGGCGTGTTTTGAGCAGGACGAACACCGGGGGTCCACTGTACAGGAGAAGGGGTTACTAGCCCCTTGCTCCCGGCATTTTAGTCGCCTCTTACGACACGCATGGCTTACGGAGGAAGAATTCTGTTCCACTTCCCCATGGAGAAGTCCTTTTACACCCCCAAAAATATACCTACAAAAGCATTTAAAAAAATAAACTTACATAAAAGGGCGATTTTGGGGACCATCGTAACTCGAGGTACCACTGTATTTCCTGTAATATTTTCTTTCCAATTTAGGAGGCTTGATCTTAAGTGTGGGCTGTGGGGACAATGAACCCCAGAACTATACAATGGGCATCCCCTGGTGTAGATGAAAGACACAAAAGCAGTAATTGTAAGCTTTATTCAGAAAATGTTTTGTCTCTACAACAGGCTTTTTCAAGTCAGTCATAGACTTTAAGAAACCTGTTATACAGGTCAGAAGTCCGAATAAAGCTTCCCATTACTGTATTCCCTTACAATCTACCGTTGCAACATCCCTTGGCATGTTTTATTGATCTTTAAGCTTGGGTTGTGGAAACAAACCCTAGAACTCAGTGCCACTGGCGTGCTGTATTTTAGCATTTTTAGAGAAAACTTTGGGGTGGGAAGCAGTTATGGAGCATCCTTGTTTCTGCTGCCATCAATACAGTAAACTCAATATAATGGAGTAATAGGGGGAACAGGTGGTTGTGGTAGATAGAGATGAAATTGTTTTGCTGTGATTGTAGCAATAACTAATGCTGCTGTAGCCAACAAACTTTGTCATTTGTTTCCGAATCAACTAAACAAGCACATTTTGCCTGATATTTCCAGTGTGTTAAAGTTTTGTTAACTTGAGGGTTTACTGTACACATATTTTGTACTCTATAAACAAAGCAGTCTTCTGCAGTATTGTATTTCTGGCTGTCTCCTACTGAGGTAGGGTGACCCCTAAAAAAATAAAACTTTCACCATTCACTTTATTACTGTGCATGGATACTACAATTCAGATGCCCCTCCAAACTTCAAATATCCCCACCCCTCCTTTAGAGTGCAGGCACTGTGCTTCCCACCTCCAGGATGCTAAGTCCAGCATGTGTTCACGATATACAAACTACTATTTTTTTTTTTTTTAGCATTGTAGGTTCATTTAATAAGATATAGCATACAGCCTCTCCTCAATTAATGTAATGACGGAGTTCCATTCCTCAGACCATGTCTGTAAATGAATTTGTCCCTAAGCAAGGACAATACTATATTTATATATATTGGTAGTGGGTTTGTGTCAACCATCTTTGATATTCTTTTAATGTCACCTTTGCACCCTTTATAACATTTTTAGCATATTTTTAAATGTTTATACAGTAGTGTTACTGTATATTGTAATAAACAGAATAGAAGAAATCAGCTCGAATGTACATTATTTAGGCATGCATACTGGTCAGAGAGCCTGTCGTAAGTCCAAGTCGTTGGTGAACGAGTATGTCGCTAAGTGAGGAGAAGCTGTATATGGCTGGGAGGTAACCATAATCTCTGTGCTTTGCCATAGTAAGAATTTTTTTTTTAACATATTGGCCGTTTTCCTCTGAGGTAGGGTAAAAAAAAAAAAAACTTTCATCATTATATGCTATAAGTAGGTGTAGATAATGCCTACTTATCACATGTTTTCAGTGTATTTATGTGAAACTGGGTTTTTTGTTCATTGTATGTTAATTTCCTCTGCATTGCTTGTATGGCCACCACCTCATTATTAGTACTCAAGTCTAACTCCCAGTGTGTATTACAAGCATTTCAGGCCTATGATTTCTTGCACCTCATCTTTCATTTGCATTGAATGCTGGTTGTCACAAAGAGATAGTGTTTTGCTGGTCTTTGAGCATTAATGTTGAAAACAATGAATGTAGACTTCTCTGCACATCCCACATTTCATGAACTTCTAATCTTCTGTAATGGAGGTTGCCCTTTTCAGACTATTTTCCAGTACTCAGAATTATGACATTCCAAGGAAACTCAAATGTACTATTTTCTATTTTAAAGTTAAGAACCTGCCTTCCTACAGGGTATTGAAGATTATATCCTTTAGCCCTAGTTGTACTGGTGGCAGAAATTACTCATATTGTAACATAAAATTACTGTAATTTCTATCACCTAAAATTATTTAATCATTTAGTTTTTTATTGTTTCATGGTTATATACAATAGTCCATATGTTCAACATTGTTTTCAATGTTTTTCAACATGTGGTACTCCCCAAAACAAGGTTTGAGTAGTGCACATGACTTGATGCACCAGAAACCTCTCTTCCCTGACCAGGACTTCTTATTGTGGGACTACACATATAAAACCTTGTGTATTTCTTATCTGTGAAAGGCAGCTTCAGAAAAGTGTTTATCCTTCAAGCAGAGAGAGACAAATGTGTGCAAAGAGAAGGTTGGGGTTTGTCTGGCCATGCATTGACACATTTTCGTGTGTAACAGCTTCATAAACAGCGTTGCTAGTGTTACCACCACCAACGGCAAATAGTCCCTAGCCACTTTGCTCACTAATTACAGATTTGGCACTCATCTTGCAACTAGTTCAAACTTGTGTTGAATTGTACTGTGTAAAGTTGTTTGTATCAGAAACTGAAAGGCTGCATGTCATGCTTTGTAGTTTATTTTTCTCTTGCTTATAATTTCACATATATATTCTGTGTGCTTCTTTTGTTATTTTGTTCATCTTCACCACCAGCTCTAGACAATGGCTGTAATTTGCGAAATTTTTCAACTTGTATTTGTCTTTTTGAGGCTAGTAATTTTTTTTTTATTATTAACACATCGGCCGATTCCCACCAAGGCAGGGTGGCCCGAAAAAGAAAAACTTTCATCATCATTCACTCCATCACTGTCTTGCCAGAGGGGTGCTTTACACTACAGTTATAAAACTGCAACATTAACACCCCTCCTTCAGAGTGCAGACACTGTACTTCCCATCTCCAGGACTCAAGTCCGGCCTGCTGGTTTCCCTGAATCCCTTCATAAATGTTACTTTGCTCACACTCCAACAGCACATCAAGTATTAAAAACAATTTGTCTCCATTCACTCCTATCAAATATGCTCACACAAGCTTGCTGGAAGTCCAAGCCCCTCACACACAAAACCTTTACCCCCTCCCTCCAACCTTTCCTAGGCCGACACCTACCCCGCCTTCCCTCCACTACAGATTTATACACTCTCGAAGTCATTCTGTCTCATTCCATTCTCTCTACATGTCCGAACCACCTCAACAACCCCTCCTCAGCTCTCTGGATAATAGTTTTGGTAATCCCGCACCTCCTCCTAATTTCTAAACTCCGAATCCTCTGCATTATATTCACACCACACATTGACCTCAGACATGACATCTCCACTGCCTCCAGCCTTCTCCTCATTGCAACATTCATCACCCATGCTTCACACCCATATAAGAGTGTTGGTATAACTATACTCTCATACATTCCCCTCTTTACTTCCATGGACAAAGTTCTTTGTCTCCACAGACTCCGAAGTGCTCCACTTACCCTTTTCCTCTCATCAATTCTATGATTCACTTCATCCTTCATAGACCCATCTGCTGACATGTCCACTCCCAAATATCTGAATACATTCACCTCCTCCATACTCTCTCCCTCCAATCTGATATCCAATCTTTTGTCACCTAATCTTTTTGTTATCCTCATCACCTTACTCTTTCCTATATTCACTTTCAATTTTCTTCTTTTACACACCCTACCAAATTCATCCACCAACCTCTGCAACTTCTCTTCAGAATCTCCCAAAAGCACAGTGTCATCAGCAAAAAGCAACTGTGACAACTCCCACTTTGTATTTGATTCTTTATCTTTTAACCCCACACCTCTTGCCAAGACCCTCGCATTCACTTCTCTTACAACCCCATCTATAAATATATTGAACAACCACGGTGACATCACACTTCTTTGTCTAAGGCCCACTTTTACTGGGAAATAGTCCCCCTCCCTCCTACACACTCTAACCTGAGCCTCACTATCCTCATAAAAACTCTTCACTGCTTTCAGTAACCTACCTCCTATTCCATACACCTGCAACATCTGCCACATTGCCCCCCTATCCACCCTATCATATGCCTTTTCCAAATCCATAAATGCCACAAAAACCTCTTTACCCTTATCCAAATACTGTTCACCTATATGTTTCACTGTAAACACTTGGTCTACACACCCCCTACCTTTCCTAAAGCCCCCTTGTTCATCTGCTATCCTGCTTTCTGTCTTACTCTTAATTCTTTCAATAATAACTCTACCATACACTTTACCAGGTACAATCAACAGACTTATTCCCCTATAATTTTTGCACTCTCTTTTGTCCCCTTTGCCTTTATACAAAGGAACAATACATGCTCTCTGCCAATCCCTAGGTACCTTACCCTCTTCCATACATTTATTAAATAAGAACACCAACCACTCCAAAACTATATCCCCACCTGCTTTTAACATTTCTATCTTTATCCCATCAATCCCAGCTGCCTTACCCCCTTTCATTCTACCCACTGCCTCACGAACTTCCCCCACACTCACAACTGGCTCTTCCACACTCCTACAAGATGTTATTCCTCCTTGCCCTATACACGAAATCACAGCTTCCCTGTCTTCATCAACATTTAACAACTCCTCAAAATATTCCCTCCATCTTCCCGATACAGTGGACCCTCGGTTAACAAAAACCCCGGAAATCGTACAATTATGTAAGTATAATATTGTAAGTGCATGTGGAAGTGTATTTTTGGGGGTCTGAAATAGACTAACCTACGTGACATTATTTCTTAAGGAAGTAAATTCGTTCGGTAATGGCACTTGAGCAGGCTTCTGGGATGAAGTTTTTGCATTAACCGAGGGTCCACTGTACCTCTAACTCTCCATTTAATAACTCTCCTCTACTATTTTTAACTGTCAAATCCATTTGTTCCCTAGGCTTCCTCAACTTATTAATCTCACTCCAAAACTTTTTCTTATTTTCAACAAAATTTGTTGATAACATCTCACCCACTCTCATTTGCTCTCTTTTTACATTGCTTCACCACTCTCTTAACCTCTCTCTTTCTCTCCATATACTCTTCCCTCCTTGCATCACTTCTACTTTGTAAAAACCTCTCATATGCTAACTTTTTCTCCCTTACTACTCTCTTTACATCATCATTCCACCAATTGCTCTTCTTCCCTCCCGCACCTACTCCCCTGTAACCACAAACTTCTGCTGAACACTCTTAACATTACATTTTTAAATCTACCCCATACATCTTCAACCCCATTGCCTACACTCTCACTAACCCATCTATCCTCCAATAGTTGTTTATATCTTACCCTAACTGCCTCCTCTTTTAGTTTATAAACCTTCACCTCTCTCTTACTTACTGCTTCTATTTTCCTTGTATCCCATCTACCTTTTTACTCCCACTGTAGCTATAACTAAAAAGTGATCTGATATATCTGTGGCCCCTCTATAAACATGTACATCCTGAAGTCTACTCAACAGTCTTTTATCTACCAATACGTAGTCCAACAAACTACTGTCATTTCGCCCTACATCATATCTTGTATACATATTTATCCTCTTTTTCTTAAAATATGTATTACCTATAACTAAACCCCTTTCTATACAAAGATCAATCAAAGGGCTCCCATTATCATTTACACCTGGCACCCCAAACGTACCTACCACACCCACTCTACATGTTTCTCCTACTTTAGCATTTAGGTCCCTACCACAATTACTCTCTCACTTGGTTCAAAAGTTCCTATACATTTGCTTAACATCTCCCAAAATCTCTCTCTCTCCTCTACACTCCTCTCTTCTCCAGGTGCATACACGCTTATTATGACCCACTTTTCGCATCTGACCCTTATTTTAATCCACATAATCCTTGAATTTACACATTTATATTCCCTCTTCTCCTTCCATAATTGATCCTACAACATTATTGCTACCCCTTCCTTAGCTCTAACTCTCTCATATACTCCTGACTTAATCCCATTTATTTCTCCCCACTGAAACTCGCCTACCCCCTTCAGCATTGTTTCGCATAGGGCCAGGTCATCCAACTTCTTTTCATTCATAACATCAGCAATCATCTCTTTCTTCTTATCCACACTATATCCACACACATTCAAACAACCCAGTTTTATAAAGTTTTTCTTGTCTTTTTTAGTAAATGTGTACAGGAGAAGGGGTTACTAGCCCATTGCTCCCGGTATTTTAGTCGCCTCATACGACACGCATGGCTTACGGAGGAAAGATTCTTTTCCACTTCCCCATGGACAATAGAGAAAATAAAAAGAACAAGAGCTATCAAGAAAAATAAGAAAAACCTAGATGTGTGTATGTATATATATATATATATGCATGTGCATGCCTGTGTAGTGTGACCTAAAGTGTAAGTAGAAGTAGCTAGATATACCTGTTATCCAGCATGTTTATGAGACAGAAAAAAGACACCAGCAATCCTACCATCATGTAAAACAGTTTCAGGTTTCTGTTTCACAGTCACCTGGCAGGACGGTAGTACCTCCCTGGGTGGTTGCTGTCTACCAACCTACTACCATGTAATTTATGGTATAAAAAAAAGTCAAAATGTTTCCTCGTTTACCTTTTGGGTGCTATTCACCATGTCAAAGTGTTTATTTCCTACTTTTGCAGGATAAAAGGTTAGTGTTTAGAAGTGGAATTTATGGAGCTCACTGTGTGGATGATTGATTGGTAGTACCAGTAAATGTAACAAATTTATTTAAAAAATTACACTTTGTATACTGTACCTGCTATGTAAGTTTGTTTTTTCTAAGCTTAACATACTTCTTTCTTTTGTTTTTTTAGAGAATATTAATGTTGATTTGCACTGGGTTTTAAATCATTTCATACACATAAATAATCTGTACATAGAAGACTCAAACTTATGGTTATGTTTCAGTCCAAATCGGATCATTAACTAGTCACACAGAAGTGTGAAGGGTAGTCAGTATATATATATATACATGTATATATATCTTTCTTTCAACACGTCGGCCGTTTCCCACCGAAGCGGGGTGGCCCAAAATGAAAAACGAAAGTTTTCCCTTTTACATATACGTAGTAATATATACAGGAGAAGGGGTTACTAGCCCCTTGCTCCCAGCATTTTAGTCGACTCCTACGACACACATGGCTTACGGAGGAAGAATTCTGTTCCACTTCCCCATGGAGATAAGAGGAAATAAGAACAAGAACTAGTAAGAAAATAGAAGAAAACCCAGAGGGGTGTGTATATATATATATGCTTGTACATGAATGTGTAGTGTGACCTAAGTGTAAGTAGAAGTAACAAGACATACCTGAAATCATGCATGTTTATGAGACAGAAAAAAGACACCAGCAATCCTACCATCATGTAAAACAAATACAGGCTTTCGTTTTACACTCACTTGGCAGGACGGTAGTACCTCCCTGGGCGGCTGCTGTCTACCAACCTACTACCTATATATATAATATATATATTTTTTTTTTTTTTTTTTAAACAAGTCGGCCGTCTCCCACCGAGGCAGGGTGACCCAAAAAGAAAGAAAATCCCCAAAAGGAAAAAACTTTCATCATCATTCAACACTTTCACCACACTCATACATAATCACTGTCTTTGCAGAGGAGCTCAGATACTACAGCTGAGAAAAGTCCCTCCCAGCTGTCACTATCTCAGACCCCTCCTTTAAAGTGCAGGCATTGTACTTCCCATTTCCAGGACTCAAGTCCAACTAAATCAATTAACTGGTTTCCTGAATCCCTTCACACAATGTTACCCTGCTCACACTCCAACAGATCGTCATGTCCCAAAACCATCGTCTCCATTCACTCCTATCTAACACGCTCACACATGCTTGCTGGAAGTCCAAGCCCTCGCCCACAAAACCTCCTTTACCCCTTCCCTCCAACCTTTTCTAGGACGACCCCTACCCCGCCTTCCTTCCCCTACAGATTTATACGCTCTCCAAGTCATTCTACTTTGATCCATTCTCTCTAAATGACCAAACCACCTCAACAACCCCTCTTCAGCCCTCTGACAAATACTTTTAGTAACTCCACACCTTCTCCTAATTTCCACATTCCGAATTTTCTGCATAATATTTACACCACACATTGCCCTTAGACAGGACATCTCCACTGCCTCCAGCCTCCTCCTCGCTGCAGCATTTGCAACCCATGCTTCACACCCATATAAGAGTGTTGGTACCACAATACTTTCGTACATTCCCTTCTTTGCCTCCATGGATAACGTTTTTGTCTCCACAGATACCTCAATGCACCACTCACCTTTTTTCCTTCATCAATTCTATGGTTAACCTCATCCTTCATATACCCATCTGCTGACACATCAACTCCCAAATATCTGAAAACATTTACTTCTTCCATAATCCTCTCTCCAATGTGATATCCAATTTTTCTTTATTTAAATCGTTTGATACCCTCATCACCTTACTCTTATCTATGTTCACTTTTAACTTTCTACCTTTACACACTCTCCCAAACTCGTCCACTAACCTTTGCAACTTTTCTTTAGAATCTCCCATAAGCACAGTATCATCAGCAAAAAGTAACTGTGTCAACTCCTATTTTGCATTTAATTCTCCATAATTTAATCCCACCCCTCTCCCCAACACCCTAGCATTTACTTCTTTTACAACCCCATCTATAAATATATTAAACAACCATGGTGACATTACACAACCCTGTCTAAGACCTACTTTTACCGGGAAGTAATCTCCCTCTCTCCTACACACCCTAACCTGAGCCTCACTATCCTCATAAATATATATATATATAGTATATATATATATATATATATATATATATATATATATATATATATATATATATATACAGTGGTACCTCGACTTACGATGGTCCCCAAACTCACCCTTTTATGTAAGTTTATTTTTTTAAATGCTTTTGTAAGTGTAATTTTGGGGGTCTAAAAGGACTAGTCTATTTTACAACATTTCTTAAGGAGATAAATTCGTTTGGTAATGGCACTTGAACAGCATTCTGGAATGAAAAAATATCGTAAGTCGAGGTACCACTGTATATATATATATATATATATATATATATCTTCTTCTTTCAACACGTCGGCCGTTTCCCACCGAGGCAGGGTGGCCCAAAAGGAAAAACGAAAGTTTCTCCTTTTACATTTATTAATATATACAGGAGAAGGGGGTTACTAGCCCCTTGCTCCCAGCATTTTAGTACCCTCTTACAACACGCATGGCTTACGGAGGAAGAATTCTATTCCACTTCCCCATGAAGAATATATATATATATATAGGTAAATTTGGGGTGCCAGGGGTAAATGTAAATGGGGAATTATTAATTGAGCTATGTGTAGAAAGAGGTTTGGTAATAAGTAATACATATTTTATGAAAAAGAGGATAAATAAATATACAAGGTATGATATAGCACGTAAGGAAAGTAGTTTGTTGGATTAAGTATTGGTGGATAAAAGGTTGATGAGTAGGCTTCAGGATGTACATGTTTATAGAGGGGCAACGGATATATCAGATCATTATTTGGTTGTAGCTACAGTTAGAGTAAAAGGTAGATGGGACAAAAAGAAAATGGCAACAGCAAGTAAGAGAGAGGTAAAAGTGTATAAACTAAGGGAGGAGGAAGTTAGGGTGAGATATAAGCAACTATTGGCAGAAAGGTGGGCTAGTGCAAGTAGGAGTAGTGGGGGGGTTGAAGAGAGTTGGGATAGTTTTAAAAATGCAGTATTAGAATGTGAGGCAGAAGTTTGTGGCTATAGGAGGGTGGGTGCAGGAGGAAAGAGGAGTGAGTGGTGGAAGGAAGAAGTAAAGGGTGTGATAAAAGAGAAAAAGGTAGCTTATGAGAGGTTTTTACAAAACAGAAGTGTTAATAGAAGAGCAGAGTATATGGAGAGTAAAAGAAAGGTGAAGATAGTGGTGAGAGAGTGCAAAAGAAGAGCGGATGAAAGAATGGGAGAGGCTCTTGTCAAGAAATTTTGCTGAAAACAAGAAAAAATTTTGGAGTGAGATAAACAAGGTAAGAAAGCCTAGGGAACGAATGGATTTGTCAGTTAAAAACAGAGTAGGGAGTTAGTAGATGGGGAGCTGGAGGTATTGGGTAGATGGCGGAATATTTTGAGGAACTTTTAAATGTCAATGAAAAAGGGAGGCGGTAATTTCATGTACTGGCCAGGGAGGTACAACATCGTTTAGGAGTGAAGAAGAGCAGGATGTGAGTGTGGGGGAGGTGCGTGAGGCATTACGTAGAATGAAAGGGGTAAAGCAGCTGGAATTGACGGAATCATGACAGAAATGTTAAAAGCAGGGGGATATAGTGCTGGAGTGGTTGGTATTTTTGTTTAATAAATGTATGAAAAAGGGGAAGGTACCTAGGGATTGGCAGAGAGCATGTATAGTTCCTTTATATAAAGGGAAGGGGGATAAAAGAGAGTGTAAAAGTTATAGGGGAATAAGTTTACTGAGTATACCAGGTAAAGTGTATGGCAGGGTTATTATTGAAAGAATTAGAGGTAAGACAGAGAGTAGGATTGCAGATTAGCAAGGAAGCTTTAGAGTGGGTAGGGGATGTGTAGATCAAGTGTTTACAGTGAAGCATATATGTGAACAGTATTTAGATAAAGGTAGAGAAGTTTTTATTGCATTTATGGATTTAGAAAAGGCATATGATAGAGTGGATAGGGGAGCAATGTGGCAAATGTTGCAAGTGTATGGAATAGGTAGTAAGTTACTGAAGGCTGTAAAGAGTTTTTATGAGGATAGTGAGGCTCAGGTTAGGGTGTGTAGGAGAGAGGGAGATTACTTCCCGGTAAAAGTAGGTCTTAGACAGGGATGTGTAATGTCACCATGGTTGTTTAATATATTTATAGATGGGGTTGTAAAAGAAGTAAATGCTAGGGTGTTGGGGAGAGGGGTGGGATTAAATTATGGAGAATTAAATGCAAAATGGGAGTTGACACAGTTACTTTTTGCTGATGATACTGTGCTTATGGGAGATTCTAAAGAAAAGTTGCAAAGGTTAGTGGACGAGTTTGGGAGAGTGTAAAGGTAGAAAGTTAAAAGTGAACATAGATAAGAGTAAGGTGATGAGGGTATCAAACGATTTAAATAAAGAAAAATTGGATATCTCATTGGAGAGAGGGATTATGGAAGAAGTAAATGTTTTCAGATATTTGGGAGTTGACGTGTCAGCGGATGGGTTTATGAAGGATGAGGTCAACCATAGAATTGATGAAGGAAAAAAGGTGAGTGGTGCATTGAGGTATCTGTGGAGACAAAAAACGTTATCCATGGAGGCAAAGAAGGGAATGTACGAAAGTATAGTGGTACCAACACTCTTATATGGGTGTGAAGCATGGGTTGCAAATGCTTCAGCGAGGAGGAGGCTGGAGGCAGTGGAGATGTCCTGTCTAAGGGCAATGTGTGGTGTAAATATTATGCAGAAAATTCGGAATGTGGAAATTAGGAGAAGGTGTGGAGTTACTAAAAGTATTTGTCAGAGGGCTGAAGAGGGGTTGTTGAGGTGGTTTGGTCATTTAGAGAGAATGGATCAAAGTAGAATGATTTGGAGAGCATATAAATCTGTAGGGGAAGGAAGGCGGGGTAGGGGTCGTCCTAGAAAAGGTTGGAGGGAAGGGGTAAAGGAGGTTTTGTGGGCGAGGGGCTTGGACTTCCAGCAAGCATGTGTGAGCGTGTTAGGAGTGAATGGAGACGAATGGTTTTTGGGACATGACGATCTGTTGGAGTGTGAGCAGGGTAACATTTTGTGAAGGGATTCAGGGAAACCAGTTAATTGATTTAATTGGACTTGAGTCCTGGAAATGGGAAGCACAATGCCTGCACTTTAAAGGAGGGGTCTGAGATAGTGACAGCTGGGAGGGACTTTTCTCAGCTGTCGTATCTGAGCTCCTCTGCGAAGATAGTGATTATGTATGAGTGTGGTGAAAGTGTTGAATGATGATGAAAGTATTTTCTTTTTGGGGATTTTCTTTCTTTTTGGGTCACCCTGCCTCGGTGGGAGACGGCCGACTTGTTGAAAAAAATATATATATATATATATATATATATATATATATATATATATATATATATATATATATATATTATATATATTATATATATATATATATATATATATATATATATATATATATATATATTATATATATGTATGTATGCATGCATGCATGCATGTATGTATGTGAGTTGGAGCGGGGATGGGAGTGATAGATTGGCAGGAGAGAGTAGTAGTAGTAGTAGTGGCGGTGGTAGAGAGGGAAACAGTGGTACAGATGGAAATAAAAGTAGTAGTAGTGAAAAAAAGGGGCAGAGAGTGAAGTGTTAGCAAAAAAAATAGTAGTAGTAATTGTTGAGTTGAGGTAATCTATGAGAATAAGATATGAGAGAAGCACTGCAGAATAGCTAATGACCTATGGGGGTAGGACAAAATCCCCACTGGACAGAACCCACTTAGGCAGAAGGCAGGAAAGGGGAAGAGGTAAGGGGACAAAGATCAGGTCATGTCACAAGTGTACTGAGGTTTAGAGCATTTGACAGTGTAATGAGAAAAGAAGGCATCTACAGAGACAAAGCCAGGATTAAGATTAATATTAGGAATGTTGGGTAAGGGATGCTTCAAAAAGAAGGCATCTGTGTAGGCTAGAAGGGCAGACAGTTTTGGCAAAGGACCAGTTAATATGATGACTGTGATATCTTAACACAACAGAAATGATTTCATAAACTGCGTACAGTGAAACCTTGGTTGTCGAATTTAATTTGTTCCAGATGTCGATTCTACAACCAAAATGGATGACAACCAAAGCAATTTTTCCCATAAAGAATAATGTAAATAGAATTAATCCATTCCAGAATACTAAAACTAACTGAAATACTGGTCAGTAAATGAAAATTTAACTGCCTCTTACCTGTCAGAGAGCTAATGGCATACTGGAAGCAGGAGGTGGAGGAGAGGAGGGGGTATGTTACTGCTTGGAAGGAGAATCACCTATTAATGTCAGGGAACTGTCTTTCTGGTGTTGTTTCTCTTCTTTGTCTCTCTTGTCCACAAATACCTTGTTCTGGTTCACTGGTGCTTTGTTTCACAGTATTTACGGATTGGTGATTTTGCTCACTTTGAGAGTTCTATTTTATATTCCAATTTCAAAATAAGGTGCAGAATAAACAGTGCAGGTATTCCTGGCACTACAAAAACATTTCCTTTGTTCATTAGTTATGTTCCTAGACTACACATGAATTGCATTTTTTATTCATCCGAAGAATTTTTATTAATACAGAAAAAAAAAAAGATTTAATGTTATGCAGCAGCGCTGTATGACCCTAGTAGATTTAGTGCCTCTTGTTTGATTATAATAATAATTTTAGGCATTGTTGTAATAATTGTATAAATATCATTGCCTTCGTGAACGCATACTATACCCACTAGTTGACGTGTATTGGATACATGATGTGATTTGTTTACTCTTGAACATCGGCGGCAATTGAACATTTCCCCTACTTTGAGCTCAATTTCAAGCTGTTTTCAGTCCAAAACCCAATCAAAATCATCTCTGTTTCTGTAATATATCTTTCATTCTATCAAATGAGACCAAGAAAAATGCATTCGCTTTATAAATTATTTACATATTCATATAAATAGAAATTCCAACAAATGTATAACTCAAAATACCATGTTAGCTGTCTTCAGACATAAATAATTAATGTACATACTTCTAACATCATAATAAAACCATTAGTTTTTTTAATAATTGTTTGTAGAATTTTAGGTTACATTCTTTTGTTGCTTAGATTAGCATTAAATCATAATAAATATGAATACAACCATAAAAACCATGCGAAAATACACTTCAAAGTCGGTTTTAAAACAAAAAACACATGCAGTTTTCTTTTCTAATGCACTGTGTGCTGTAGGTTTTTTTTATATCGTGCACACTCACTACATAGACCCATTCTCTCATATCTATGCCCAAATTTAACGCTCACAGCTTATCTGAGTGAGTTGAGCTCATGGCGTAGAACAACAGCACTTGACACTAGCTTCAAAGCTGTAGAACTATGGCACAGACCCTTAAGTGGCTAATGGTCAAATCGGACCAAAACATAATTACGTATAAGTTTGTCTCCTATGTGCGGGTTATTTGTGTATTGTTTCAGTCACAGTATTGTGCCTCTTAGATCATTTTATGTTCTCATTTACCCTGAGGTGAGTTATTCAGGCAGTATGACAGACTCCCTCTGTTATCCTTGGAATCTGTTGTTTCCTCAAATTTTTTTAAATGGGTTATTGGGGAGAAATTTGTAGCTTTTTGTAAATGTGACAATTGTAATGCATAGATGTTTATCTACTTAAACTTAGACATTGTTAATAACCTCTTCGCTGTTGGTAGCCCCAAAATTAAAAGGGCTGACACAGTCGGGAAATTTATAAAAAAAAATTGATATTTTTTCTTCAGAAATGGTAAAGAATCTTTTTTCTGAAAGTAATAGCACCAGAAATATGGAATCTGATGGAAAACTTACGGAATTGCATAATCCCAAACTAGTGGTCTTGGCTAAATTTATGCATAGGTGATTTTTGCCCACTTTTGAGTCCTCTTATTAACTCTTTAACAGTGGGATAGGCTGGAAAAACAATTCCTGTGTGTGAGGGAAGATTTTAGAAAATAAAAAAAAAATATATTTTCTTACAGATCGACAGAGCTTGTTTGTATGAATCGAACAAGACTAAAATGAGCAAAATCTGGTAAAAAACTTAATGATTTTATGGTGTGTTGAAGTTAGTGAAGAAATGATCACTAATCAGCACCAGCAGCATAAAACTGCCAGCGATGTTTACATTTTACAATTTATTGACACCAAAATATAATTGTTTTTCTATTTTTAATTGTTTTAATGTACACTATACAGTCATCCCTCGGTTTTCGATTTTAATCCGTTCCAGATGGATCGGCTAAAACCAAAACTATTTTCCCCATAAGAAATAATGGAAATTCAATTAATCCGTTCCAGAAACCCAGAAGTTTGGAAAAAAAAAAAAATTTGGGCCTTAAAGATAGATTTACATGCACAAATGAATGAACTGAATGTGGCACTTACCTTTATTGAAGACTGATGTTGCTGGATGGGAGAGAGGGGAGAGGGACGAGACCCTAATTTTTGGAAGGGGAATCCCCCTCCATAAGGACTCCAGGTATCAAGTCCTTATCCGGGGTCACTTCCCTGCATGCCTACTACACTCCCTCCCTGCCTGCTACACTCCCTCCCTGCCTGCTACCTCCCTCCCTCGCCTGCTACACTCCCTGCCCTGCCTGCTACACTCCCTCCCTGCCTGCTACACTCCCTCCCTGCCTGCTACACTCCCTCCCTGCCTGCTACACTCCCTCCCTGCCTGCTACACTCCCTCCCTGCCTGCTACACTCCCTCCCTGCCTGCTACACTCCCTCCCTGCCTGCTACACTCCCGCCCTGCCTGCTACACTCCCTCCCTGCCTGCTACACTCCCTGCATACATGCTACACTCGCTGCATACCTGCTACACTCGCTGCATACCTGTTACACTCCCTGCATACCTGTTACACTCCCTGCATACATGCTACACTCCCTGCATACATGCTACACTCCCTGCATACATGTTACACTCCCTGCATACCTGCTACACTCGCTGCATACCTGTTACACTCCCTGCATACCTGTTACACTCCCTGCATACATGCTACACTCCCTGCATACATGCTACACTTCCTGCATACATGTTACACTCCCTGCATACCTGCTACACTCCCTGCATACATGCTACACTCCCTGCATACCTGTTACACTCCCTGCATACATGCTACACTCCCTGCATACATGCTACACTCCCTGCATACCTGCTACACTCCCTGCATGCATGCTACACTCCCTGCATACCTGCTACACTCCCTGCATGCATGCTACACTCCCTGCATACCTGCTACACTCCCTGCATACCTGTTACACTCCCTGCATACATGCTACAATCCATGCATACATGTGACACTCCCTGCATACATGCGACACTCCCTGCATACATGCGACACTCCCTGCATACATGCGACACTCCCTGCATACATGCTACACTCCCTGCATACATGCAACACTCCCTGCATGCATGCTACATTCCCTGCATGCCTGCTACACTCTTAAACTCCATCGTGTTTCTCACTTTCACTATCATATTTTTCTATTATTTCTTTCTTCCTTTCTACAGTGTTCCTCACTTTTTTACCAAAGAAGTGGCACTAGGAGCTTTCTTTGGGCCCATGGTAACTTGTTTAGTAGTCATACACAATAATCAAGGCCCAAAAACAATGAATTGTTAATAAATGTTTTGTATAAACTCCTGGGATGATGTTCACTCAAGCGTAAACAATGCTAGACTGCGTGACAATGTGCGTGGGAGGTGCGTGGGTGGCGGGCCTACGGCCTTTGTATGTGCGCGGCACTGGTGGACAGGTCCCATACGGTCGGCGAAAACTAAGACAAATTTTCCCTGAAAAAAGTCAGCGAAAACCAAAATCGGCGAAAACTGGGACAAGCGAAAACCAAGGGATGACTGTACAGTGGTCCCCCGCCTAACGAGCAAAATTCATTTCAGAAGCCTGCTCAAGTGCCATTACCGAACGAATTTACTTCCTTAATAAATAATGTCACGTAGGTTAGTCTATTTCAGACCCCCAAAAATACACTTCCACAAGCACTTACAATATTATACTTACATAATTGTACGATTTCCGGGGTGCTCGTTAGGCGAGGGACCACTGTATACCAGTTTCGTATAATATTAGATGTGTTACAAGGTGTTTTAGCATTATAAACATTGCTTCACTTGGAATATTTGGTATGTATATGGAATACATACAGTATAATTGGTTTTATTCTTTTTTTTCTGCTATTTTGGTCTTCTAAGACTACATACGTACAAGAAATACTTATAAATTACTACAATTGTTTCAGAGTGTAATACTCCTCAAAACAGAAATAAGTCATATTGTTTGACTTTACAGGGTTATATATATTATATACATAATTGTTATTTTATTATACGAGTATATCTTTTTACTATTTTGGTTTTCTATGACTATGTTTAATACTTATAATATTACAATTATTTTAGAGTATAATATTCATCAAAACATGGAAATTATTCACATTGTTTGACTTTACTGGGTTATCTTGGGTTAAATATACAGTGGACCCCCAGAGTTTGTAGGCGTCGGAGTTCGTGACATTTTTTCGGAAAAATATTGGTTCGGTGTTCGTAGATCCGCTCGGAGTTCGTGATTCGTCCCGGACGCGTACGCGTGGCCCGAGCGGGCCCGACACTCCATTGAGTGTCAGTGTGCCATTGTTACCCCATGCATTCCCACACATTCATACCATACATTTTGTCATTATTCCATTGTTTTTAGTGCTTGCAACTGCTAAATATGCTACCATGGGCCCCAAGAAAGCTCCTAGTGCCAGCCCTTTGGTAAAGGGCTGGCACTAGGGAGAATATCTTCTTAAGTAATAATTCAATATATCACTACAAACTGGCATAGTGCTAGACAAGTGGAAAAGGGCAAATGTAATACCTATTTACAAGGCAGGTGACAGGTCCTTAGCTTCGAACTATAGACCAATAAGCCTTACCTGCATAGTTGGTAAATTTATGGAATCAATAATTGCCGAGGCAATTCGTAGCCAGTACCGTCATGGAAGCTAAGACGATGTGTAGTTTTAAAACTAGGTTAGATAAATACATGAGTGGGTGTGGGTGGGTGTGAGTTGGATCTGACTAGCTTGTGCTACTAGGTCAGATGCCATACTAATTTTTTAAGTGGAAGTGACCTGACTACCTGGAGAGGGTAGCTCCAGGTGGTTGGCTAGATAAATATATGAGTGGGTGCAGGTGGGTGTGAGTTGGTTCTGACTAGCGTGTGCTACTAGGTCAGATGCCGTGCTCCTTCCTTAAGTGAATGTAACCTGACCTGGCTGGGTCGGGGCATTGGCTTAAGCCGGTTGGAGACTTGGACCTGCCTCGCATGGGCCAGTAGGCCTGCTGCAGTGTTCCTCCTTTCTTATGTTCTTAAGTGATTCAGTGATTCTACAATATATTATGATACTAATACAGCATGAGTTGATAAAGGCTATAGTGCCTGCCAGCGATAAAGTGTAGCATTAACAGTGTAGCAAGTAAGTTAAGCCATTAATCTATAGAAAAATGACAACACGAAACTTAACTCCTCCAATGTTGTTGGAGTTATATAGGGTGACTGACAACACCGCCGTGTCTGGTGGCCATCACTATTTCAGGCGTATCTTTCAGTGGCCCTTATACACCCAACAACAAACAACACGAACACCAGTCCTCACATTTGTAATGACATTTTATTCATTCTAGAGTATATGTCATGTTTCTATGTTATAAATATTGTTTATTATGTCATATTAGATGAATTGTGATAGATAAA
This sequence comes from Cherax destructor, assembly GCA_009830355.1. NCBI lineage: Eukaryota > Metazoa > Arthropoda > Malacostraca > Decapoda > Parastacidae > Cherax > Cherax destructor. The sequence continues at coordinate 119,658 of WNWK01003484.1, read as the reverse complement.
TAAGCCATAGAGTTTATATTAGTGTCATTTTGAAGGACTATCTTGTCCTGTCCACAAATACACACCCCTGTCGCCAGCACAATTCCAAACATTCGCCAGAAACAGAACTCTCTGGAACACTTTTTTGAGCAATAGGGGTCCAGTGACTCTCAAGCTAGTCCTAGCGGAATTAAAAGAAAAAAGAAGGGAAGTAACCCCAGAAAAGAACTAGGTACCGAAGTGTTAATGGAAGGGGATTCCCCTTCCAAACACTAGCAACTACTCCTTCCTCCCCCGCCTTTCATCTTCCACACATCAACAACTCTTCAATAAAGGTAAGTGTCAAGTTATTACTGTTTTATGTACTTTGTATCTCTTTCTTTTCTGTGTAATTTAATGTGCAAACAATATTTATTTTAATACTTTTGGGTGTCTAAAACGGATTAATTGAATTTTCATTATTTCTTATGGCGAAAATAGATTCGGAGTTTGTAATGTTCGGTGTTCGGAGCGCCCTCTGGAACGGATTAATTACGAACTCCGGGGTCCACTGTACCTAGTGTGCTTTGTGGCTGAATTCCACTGTTAGTATCATTAAATTGTAATAAATTTGGACTGAATAAGTCATCTTTGAGCCACTTGCACACACTGTTTGCTGGTAGGGAAGCTGGTGGTGGAACAACAGCTCAAGGTTTCTTTGTTTACTTTTGCTAGTGAGGCATGTTAGTACGTCGGACATACAGTTGTCCCCTGAATACATAGTTAACAATGATACATTGTGTGAACCCTGCTGCACCTAACATATTTGAGGGTGCTGTGCTTAAAACATTGATCTACATGAGTGATCTACATACATGGTCTGCATATGAGACATTGAAAGGGTTAATACATTAATGAATTTTCAATAAAAAGAAGACTTAGGACATGGCTAGGAACCTAATCAGCTTTTATTGTGTAAACCTCTATTGTCTTGCTTTTTTGTAGCCTCTGGCAAAAGTTGATAATATGTAAACATTTACCAGTGAGGATATGTTTTTGTCAGTGTATACCACTTATTGGCAAATAAAAAAATATTGAACAAATTACAGAGCAATCTAGACAAAACTGCACAGATGGTAAAAAGAATAAAGTTGCTATTGGAGTTCAAGTCCAGTGACTAGATGCATTGTGCAGGGCAGATAAGTGGTGGCCAAGTAACATATGGACAAAGAGCAACTAACAGTTAGTGTAAGGGGTAAACCTGGGAGTTCTGTATAACAACAAAGTTTCTTGCCAAAGTACACAAACAACACCATGACACTGCATTGGTGAGGTTTAAGTGGTAGATGCCTATGGGTAAAGGCCTCTTCTCCATGAAGGGCACTTTTCTTCCCACTGGGTCCATGCCTGATGAAGAATAGCATCTCTTACAGCTTAAATGATGGGGACATTTCCATTTTCATAAAAATTTCCTGACTGGGACCACCAACATAGAATGAAATATGGATTGTACAAGTTAACTTCACATAATTTTACTCATTTATGATCATGATTTCTTTAATATGGCAGTGAACTGGTTAGAGCAGAAGTAAGTTCATAAGGATGGCATAAATTTGATAATGTTAGAAGTGGTATGTTGAAATTGTTTTACATGATGGTAGGATTGCTGGTGTCTTTTTTCTGTCTCATAAACATGCAAGATTTCAGGTATGTCTTGTTACTTCTACTTACACTTAGGTCACACTACACATTCATGTACAAGCATATATATACACACCCCTCTGTGTTTTCTTCTATTTTCTTACTAGTTCTTGTTCTTATTTCCTCTTATCTCCATGGGGAAGTGGAACAGAATTCTTCCTCCGTAAGCCATGCGTGTCGTAAGAGGCGACTAAAATGCCGGGAGCAAGGGGCTAGTAACCCACTCTCCTGTATATATTACTAAATGTAAAAGGAGAAACTTTCGTTTTTCCTTTTGGACCACCCCCGCATCGGTGGGAAACGGCCGACGTGTTGACAGAAAGAAAGAAGTGGTATTTGTTTTAATTAAAGTGCTGAATAACTAGAAAGAAGTGGTATTTGTTTTAATTAAAGTGCTGAATAACTAAGCTGCTCTAGTTCTTTGAAACAAAAACACAAATAATGTGACTGGCATATATATGCTAATGTAGTAAGTGTAAGAATGACTTTTACAAATTTGAGGAAGGAATTGTTAAAATTCTTGTTTTCTACATTTTTGATATGCCTGAGTATGCACTCACAATGTGAAGGTCACATTTAAAAAAGCACATGAGGTAGAAATAATAGAGGTTTGCCTCCATACTGGTGTTAAGCAAAAATTATGAGAAAAGGCCAAGCTGCAATATAACCTCTGGTTTTAGTACTTCCCCATGAATATTAGTAATAAATGGAAAGGCTGAACTTACTCTTATAACTCAAAGACCTGACAAAAGACTTAATTATGACATTTAAAGCACACTGGTACATGGGGAAGTCAAAGACTGCTATGAAAGGTTCTAGGATAAAAAGAACAGATGGAAGCTGATCACCCAAATGAGTCATTCAGATGTTAGAAAGCGTTTAATATCAGTAGGGTAAAAAAGGACTGGAATGAACTAGGGATAGACATGCATGGTTTTCAAAGCAAACTATGCCTTTGAAAATGTTTGGCATATTGTGTTTCTTCTTTATTTTTGGGTGGGAGGGGTCCCTCTACCTTGGTGAGAGACAGTTGGTGTGTTAAAAAAACTGCTGTCATTTCAAAATCTATACAGTAGTTATGTGATTTACAAGGTATCCCATTAAAAAACTTGAGTTTTCAGTAAGTATGGAGGACGGAAACAAAATGAAGCTAAAGCACTTTTAACTCTTTACGAAACAATACATTTCTTTTACCCAAACACCTAGAAATTGAAGTTTTGATTCAGGCTTAGCTCTTCCTTGAATATAATAATGTTTCAGTTCTGATTATTAAATGTGAAATTAGGCAGTAGGAAGAAGGCATTCAGAAGTAGACATTGAAAAAAAAAAATAGAAAAAAATGCACGTCTCTTACCGGTAATAGTTCTGGGTGGAATAACCTTTGTGGTACCACTGACTATGAAGCTTTTTCCCAGTCAAATTTTATGCTCTGATATCTCTTCAGCAAGGTTTTAATATCACTGAAATCATTCAAGGCATTTTTGTGAGTAAGTTAGGTTTATAATAACTTGACCTCGTGTTTGCATTTTGGGTTTTTCCAACAACCTGTCAGTGTCACATTTCATGTTTACCAGTGTAGCCTCAGAGATTCAATGTTGTCTCAGCAACATACTGAAATAAAGAATATAAAGGCACACTACCGTGACTACCAAAAAAAGTTGACTTATCTACAACCAGTTCTGTCTTGACTTAACTAGATTAGTGAAATCGGTACATTTTAATTAGATTGGGCCCTTTAAATTTTTTCATGATTTTCTACTTGATAGGATAGGTTTCCGGTTATGGGCATGACAAATCCAAGGACTAGCCAAAACGTGAGTTAGCTGACGGACTAAGTGATACGTTCTCTCTCCCTGTCACCTTGAATAGACTGAACCAGAACAAGACGCCATACTGTAAGTTAATCATTGCCCTTTTGTTCTTCAGTATTATGGTACTTGTTAACTCCCTGGTCCTTCGATTGATTCCATTTGAATACGTTCTGAACAAACCAACCTCATCTGTGAGGTATTTGTCATACATTCAAATTCCTTATTCTCTAGAAGTAATGGTTATTTAGTTTCATCATAAGTCAACATAAAGTTAAGAGGCAGGTCCAAGAGCTGATCTCAATGCCTTGAAACTCTTATAAATGCATGTAAGAGATTCTGTGGTTTAACCACCAGTGCAGGGATGCAAAACTCCTAAAATAAATACAGAACATAATGCCAGAAAATAAACTGTATGCAGGAAAGCCAGATATGACTATCATAAAACAGGGAGAGAGGCAGAAAAGCATTTAAAAATGATATAGCAGCCAAAGCAAGGACTGAACCATGTCATTAGTAACATAGCCATATTTAGAAAGAAAATCACAATAAGAAACTAGATGATAATGCTGGAGGAGGGGGAGAGGGGGCTGTGTGTGGAGAATGCCTGAGATGCTTGTAAAGATTTCAACCAAAATTCCTTTGGATTTTAAGAAACGATGTCCATATCAAGAATTAGGAATGAGAAGAACAAACTAATGACAAACTTTAAATTAAGAATCAATATATCAATTAGATTCATGAAATACTTTGTTAAATCAATAGTTATAATCAGACAAGTTTCTGCCTTTTGTGTTGAGGGAACAACTGGAGTGATGAGCTTACCATTTATTCAGATATTCAACGAAACTAAATGTACAAGTTTCCCCTAGCTTAATGCCGTGTTACTTTATGCAAATGTATTTTCATATGGTCGCCTCATTTCTACCAGCATAAATTTGCTCTTGTGCAGTTGTCCTAGTCCAGCACCACTTGATACATTAACATATCTCCTTTAATATTGCTTTACACTTGCTAATACGGACAATATATAAGAAAGAAATAAGATAAATCCGATGAGTATATTTTGATTGAAATCCTATAGTTGGATTGAGCCGACTCGAAACTAAGGGTCTATGGGCGAGATATATACTCACAGGTTCATAACGTGTACATTTCAATCCAAACAAAGCCATGCAGGATGGTTGGTGGTAGACAAAGGTGAGAGGATAAAGAAAGTAAAGAAAAGGATTGATGGAATTTTTGGATTCAGTTTTTTTCCATTTTTTTTTTTAATTACATTTACTTGAAGTATATATACATTTGGAGACTCTCTGGTGAGCTCATAATTGATTAGTAAAAATTAATAAAGAAATATGGATGCTTTCCAAACTTTTTATTGGGAGTATGTATGGTTTTTTTTTTCAACAAGTCGGCCGTCTCCCACCAAGGCAGGGTGACCCAAAAAGAAAGAAAATCCCCAAAAAGAAAATACTTTCATCGTCATTCAACACTTTCACAACACTCATACATACATAATCACTGTCTTTGCAGAGGCGCTCAGATACAACAGCTGAGAATAGTCCCTCCCAGCTGTCACTATCCCAGACCCCTCCTTTAAAGTGCAGGCATTGTACTTCCCATTTCCAGGACTCATGTCCAACTAAATCAATTAACTGGTTTCCCTGAATCCCTTCACAAAATGTTACCCTGCTCACACTCCAACAGCTCGTCAGGTCCCAAAAACCATTCGTCTCCATTCACTCCTATCTAACACGCTCACACATGCTTCCTGGAAGTCCAAGCCCCTTGCCCACAAAACCTCCTTTACCCCCTCCCTCCAACCTTTTCTAGGACAACCCCTACCCCGCCTTCCTTCCCCTACAGATTTATACGCTCTCCAAGTCATTCTACTTTGATCCATTCTCTCTAAATGACCAAACCACCTCAACAACCCCTCTTCAGCCCTCTGACAAATACTTTTAGTAACTCCACACCTTCTCCTAATTTCCACATTCCGAATTTTCTGCATAATATTTACACCACACATTGCCCTTAGACAGGACATCTCCACTGCCTCCAGCCTCCTCCTCGCTGCAGCATTTGCAACCCATGCTTCACACCCATATAAAAGTGTTTGTACCACTATACTTTCGTACATTCCCTTCTTTGCCTCCATGGATAACGTTTTTTTGTCTCCACAGATACCTCAACGCACCACTCACCTTTTTTCCTTCATCAATTCTATGGTTAACCTCATCCTTCATAAACCCATCCGCTGACACGTCAACTCCCAAATATCTGAAAACATTTACTTCTTTCATAATCCCTCTCTCCAATGTGATATCCAATTTTTCTTTATTTAAATCGTTTGATACTCTCATCACCTTATTTAATTATTTATTTATTATTATTATGATTATTATTATTATTATTATTATTATTATTAATATTATTAACAAATCGGCTGTTTCCCACCAAGGTAGGATGGCCCCCAAAAAAAGAAAAACTTTCATCTACAGTTCAAAAACTGCAACATATATCCTCCTCTCCTTCAGAGCGCAGGCACTTTACTTCCCACTTCCAGGACTCAAGTTTGGCTAACCAGTTTCCCTGAATCTCTTCATAAATGTTACTTTGCTCACACTCCAACAGCATGTAAAGTAATAAAAACCATTTGCCTCCACTTGTTCCTAACACACTCATGTACGCTTGTTGGAAGTCTAAAATAAGCATGTTCTTTAATATTTTGCCATTGATTGTTTGGAGCACAATTCCAGCTACTAGAACGTTATCACGTGGATCACCAAAATTTACTTTTCACCATTGAGGCATGTACAGTTTAATCATGTGCTTCACTCTCTATGTAAGAACTATGCATTTTTCAGCATTAACTGCATCATGAGAACCACTCTTCTCTTTTTTTGACCATGATTAACAGTAAAGGACACAGAATAAACACCGCTCAGTCACAAAATATTTAAAGAAATTTGTAAAAAGAAAAAAGTAGTCAAGCACAGTGAATGCAACACAAACTGCTTTTGATTGACTTGAAAACAAAATGGTGTGCCAGGGAATTAACAGATTGCTAAGAATTATTAATATACTGGATCATTAGCAAATTTTGGTGTTATTCCTAAATTTGAGTCATTAGTTGGAAAATTCAAATCATAGTTTGAAACATGGGGTTAATTTAGTGGATTGTACTTTAACCTTTAATATAATTTTGATGAGTTTCAAAGAGTTTTCCTGCTAGAGCCCGGCCCTGGGCCAGGCTGGTCAACCACACTGTTGCTGCTGGCAGCCCCCTAGTGGCACATGGTGGAGATATTTGTCCAATTTCCTTTAGAAGACCTATGTTAGGGCTACTGAGTCAGTAATTGTTGGTTAGTGCTCTACTACCCTTTTTATGTAAAGGAGCTATGTCTTCACTCTTTAAGATCTCTGGTATTTCACCTAGATCTAAGCTCTTTCTCCAAAGAGTACTGAGTGATCATGCTAGTGGTATTGTGCACTTTTTATATAAATAAGGAATTCCACGAATCTGGTTGAGGTGCTGAGTGAATGGTCACATTTTCTTTTTCCTTTTCAAATTCTGTGGGAGTAGTATTAATGTTAGTTATATGGTCTGCATGCTGTCAGATGAAATTAAAAAAAAATGCATTCTCCACCCTGCTTTCATTTACGTAATGCGTTGCTGAGCGTCATCTCATATTGGTCTTTATGAATTTCACTCATTTCATTGTCCATGTATGAATCTCCTGCTATTACTAGTCTAATTCTACAAGTAGCTCATAGCTTAGATTTTGCATATGTATAGAAATATCCTAGATTGCTTTTTGTTCCATTTCTGATGCTTTTGTTTTGTACGAAAACTTTAAAAGTTTTGCTCTGTCTATGATGTTTGTACAGTTTTGGAAAGATTATCAAGGATTGAGTGATGGCAGAAGTAATAGCCTGTGAAGAAGTTGGATAGTGTTTTTAAAAGGTCCTGGTATGGCAAAAGTGTCAGAAAAGGACAAAAGAGGTTGCAGAATGAGATATTGCAATCTGCTTGATGCTACAAATTTAGGAACTAGTATCAGAGGTGTAGTGTTAAAGAGCATATATAAATTTATGGTGAAACATAAGGAAATCTTGATTGATAGGCCAAAATGATCAGGGTCAGGTGGAATTAGCTTGAGTCTGTTTCACTCTTTCAAAATTTGTGCAAGAAGCAGAAGTATCACAGCCCAGGCTCTTCAAATGGACATATGATGAATAAACTATGAAATATGTAAAGTTAATAAGAATAATATTTGTTAATGATATAGAGTGCAGTTGCACTTCAGCTTTCCTAGACTGTTGGATCTGACAAACTTCATAAGTCTGGATTTTTTTTTTTTAATACAGTGGACCCCCGGAGTTCGTAGTCATCAGAGTTCGTAAAATTCGTAATTAGTAACATTTTTTCGTAAAAATATTGGTTCGGTGATCGTAGATCCGTTCGGAGTTAATAATTCGTCCCGGACGCGTACGCATGGCCAGAACGGCCCAACACTCCATTCAGAGTCAGTGTGCCATTGTTTACCCACGCATTCATACCATACATTTTGCCATTATTCCATTGTTTTTAGTGCTTGCACCTGCTAAATAAGCCACCATGGGCCCAAAGAAAGCTCCTAGTGCCAGTCCTGTGGTAAAGAAGGTCAGAAACACGGTAGAACTGAAAAAAAGAGATACAGTGGACCCCCGCCTAACGAGCAAAATTTATTCCAGAAGCCTGCTCAAGTGTCATTACCGAACGAATTTACTTCCTTAAGAAATAATGTCACGTAGGTTAGTCTATTTCAGACCCCCAAAAATACACTTCCACAAGCACTTACAATATTATACTTACATAATTGTACGATTTCCGGGGTGCTCGTTAGGCGGGGTCCACTGTAATAGCAAAATATGAAAGTAGAGTACGTGTCGCTGAGCAGGCCAGGCTGTATGACTAAGCCTATACAAGCATCGCTTCCATTGTGGCCAAGGGAAATCAAATCAAGGAAGCTGTTGTTGCGAAAGGTGCAAGTATGGTCACAAAACAGAGATCGCGAATACTGGAAGATGTGGAGACTTTGTTGTATGTGTGGATCAACGAGAAAGAATTAGCAGGAGATAGTGTTACGCCGGCGATAATATCTGAAAAAGCAAGGCAGTTGCTTGATGATCTCGTCAAGAAAATGCCTGCTTACTGTAATGTGTGTATTTGATTAGTGTGCAGTACTTTGCTTGTCACATCATTCTGTTTTTTGTTTATAGGATATACTTTCCTTCAAGGGAGGCTCCTTGATGCTGCTGAGGGGCTTTTGATCCAAGGAATAGGACTGAACCGTCTATTCCTTGGATGAACCTGATTGCCTCCCACTCCCCCAGGTGCTGTGTGACTCCTATGGGTTTATCACTTCCCCCATGAATATAATTACAGCCTCTCCTCACTTAACGACGGATTTCTGTTCCTAAGACCATGTTGGTAAACGAATTTGTCACTAAGTGAGGAGCATAATACTATAATGGTAGTGGGTTTGTGTCAACCATCTTTGATATTGTTTTAATGTTACCTTTGCACGATTTATAACATTTCTGGTATATTTTTAAATGTTTATACAGTAGTGTACTGTATATTGTAATAAACAGAATAGAGGAAATCCACTCTAATATACATTATTTAGGAATGCATGCTGGTCAGAGAGCCCGTTGAAAGTTTGAGTCGTCGGTAAACGAGTACGTCGCTAAGTGAGGAGAGGCTGTATAATAATACAGTCTATGACATAATTGCTGTGGAATGATTGCATAATAATTCTTGCAACCTGTCTTGTCTATCTAAACCACTTTTTAATCCTTAAACTGTTGATAGCTCTGAAATTTAATATCCCTTCTGTGTCATGATATTTTTTTTTTTTTTTTAATCCATATCTTCTGAAACAGTAAAGTAGAATTTTATGTAATACAGAATTACAAAGGTGTGAAGTTGAAGGTTGTGGAGCTGGCATTGCTGAATGGCACACAATTTTTATTTTTTTCTAATGTTCTTCTTTTTGGGGGAGTTTGCTTTCAATTACAAACACTAGAATATGGTTTTCTATGGTTACTGGTTGTGTTAGTATTTGTTTTAGTGCTTATATTGTGTTGCTGGTTGATGTACATGCATTAAACTTAAATTGTTTCTAATTGCTTCAGTTTTTTACTGTTGCTAACATACGTACTTTATGCATAAGAGTCCTTGCAGTGTATGGTGCTTCTCAAGACAAGGAATAAGGTACTGTGATGTCTTGCAAGACTTACTAATATATCTTATGTACAGGTATCCCTCAACATTCGCGAGGGTTTGGGGATCAAGAACCTCGTGAATGTTGAAAAATCGCGAATGTTTGGTGCCCCAATATATTGTAGGGAAATATAATACAATACTGCTTCCTTAACCTATTGAACCATGAACACTCATAAAACACATATAAACATCGTAAAATAATGTACTATATACATGTTATTTTGACATGAGCTGGCTGTGGAGGGAGGCCTGTAATAGTATAATTATACAATGCGTATTTTATAGTGTTGTGAAGTGTCATGGGGAATCAAGTTACTGACACACTGCTTCTTCTCCCACTGCTGTAGCTCCGCCCACTTTGTAATGATGCCGAATGTTGAATTAAATATGTATACATTAGAAAAAAAAATGAAACTCCAACTTCATAACTTTATTTTAACCCTTTGACTGTCGCAACTCTCAATCCTTAGTGCTCTCCTGTTGTCGCAAAATTTAAAAAAAAAAAAAAATTATTTTTTCTTATGAAATGATAGAGAATCGTTTCCCGATGGTAAAGACACCAAAAGTTTGAAATTTGATTGAAAACTCACGGAATTACGCTCTCGCGAAGTTAGTGATCTCAGCAATATATACGCATCGGCAATTTCGCTGACTTTGAGCCCTATTTTCGGTAAATTCCATTGTTCCAGTTGACCAAACTCATAGATATTTCTTTAGAACTCCATTTGTTCTATCGATTGAGTACAAGAAACCACCAATTTATCGATTTCAACTACCCAATAAAGTGATCAGAAATTGGCAATTTGGCCAATTTCATGGAAAATAAAAAAGTTGCCAATTTCAAAATAGGGTCCAGAATAAACAATGCAGACATTCCTGGCACTAAAATAAGATGTTATCTGTTCATTAGTCACGTCTTTAGGCCCCTCTTATATTACTTTTGGTTTCTATTTCTGTAGTATGTTGTCCATTCTATCAAATGAGACCATAAAAAAGAGAATACAACCATAAATACTATACGAAAATACACCTCAAAGTTGGCGTTTTAATCCAAAAAAATGGTCGGAGTTTTTTTTCTCTCATTACATACTGCGTGCTGCAGGATTTTTTTTATACTGCGCACACTGACCACACAGACCCATTCTCTCATATGTGGGCCTACCAGCTTTCTCCCGTTTGATTTGAAGCCGCTAGAATTTAGGCGTATTGATACGTCCGAAACAGTGGCTTGTAAGACTATATATACGACCGAAACAGTCAAAGGGGTAATTTGCATAACTCATATATTACAGAAAATTATAAAAAAGTAAAATACACATACAACGAGTTAAGCTTACAGAAAAATACATTAAATTCACCATCTAACATTGTTACGAAGTGGGAGGAGCTATTGTACGGAGGAGAGGCTAGCAGTAAGTCAGTGTCTGGTGAGTCGTCATAGGTGTTGGATGTTAGCCTTAGCGCTAATAAAATGTTGTGTAATTACACTAATATTAGTAATAAAGGTTATCTATCTATTACATTTATTCCAAATTGATATCAGAAACATGATAAATACCCTAGAACTGTAATAAAGATGCTGAAATGAATAATATATGCCATATTATATGAGGGGTAAGAGAAGCAGGCAGACTGCCACCATAAAAGATGTTTACATCAGGGTAAACATGCCTAAATCACTCTTGTCATAAGAACAAATGCAAAAATAGCATTTATTGTTTTTAGAATAATAATTATTTATAATAATTGATCTGGATGTAAACATCTTTTATGGTGGCGGTCTGCCTGCTCCTCTTACCCCTCATATAATATGGCATATATTATTCATTTCAGCATCTTTATTACAGTTCTAGGGTATTTATCATGTTTCTGATATCAATTTGGAATAAATGTAATAGATAGATAACCTTTATTTAGTACATTCATTACTTAGTGCTTCCTTAACCTATTGAACCATGAACAATCATAAAACACATGAAAACATAGTAAAATATTGTACTATATACAGTGGTACCTCGGTTAACGATATTTTTTCGTTCCAGAATGCTGTTCAAGTGCCATTACCAAACGAATTTATCCCCATAAGGAATAATGTAAAATAGACTAGTCCTTTTAGAACCCCAAAAATACACTTACAAAAGCATTTAAAAAAATAAACTTATATAAAAGGGCGAGTTTGGGGACCATCGTTAACCAAGGTACCACTGTAGTACTACATACATGTTATACTGTAGTTTAATAACAAATAATGAACGAAGAAAACACTCGGTGAGTGAGTGGTGGGCGGGCTGGCTGCCGGGTCGGAGGGAAGGTAGTAGGGATGCTCGGGTGGCGGGAAACTTAAATATGATTTGGTGGGTGGGAATTTGGCGGCCGGGAATTCGCGAATGTGTGAAGCCCGTGAAAGTGGAAAACGTGAATGTTAAGGGATACCTGTATTTGCATTATGGAGGTTTTCTCGTTTGTGAGTATTCATAACATCTCTTCTGAACCTTTTTATTTTCACTGGGAAGAATTAGCACAAAGTGGTGATTGTAATTAGCAGGCTTCAGACAAGTTGGAATTTGATGGGCTGGAATTGTAATGTGTGGGTTGGCTGGATTTGAAGAGGTATTATGGCCACCAACACTGTTCACACAAACAATGTGCATAATTTATAAATAAGAAACATTTACACTTTAATTTATAAATAAGAAATATTCACACTTATATAAATAAGAAATACTTACACTTACCTTGGAGGAGATGGTGGCAGAGGGTGGCGCTCTTGTCAGTGTTCCTATATTCCTCAAGCATTGTAGAAGTTTAGTTTCTTGTCGTCATTTTCTATCGATTAATCGCTTGACTTACTTAAGTACAGTGGACCCTCGGTTAACGAATACCCCGGAAATCGTGCAATTATGTAAGTATAATTTTGTAAGTTCTTGTGTTAGTGTAGTTTTGGGGGTCTGAAATAGACTAACCTACATGACATTATTTCTTAAGGACGTAAATTCGTTCGGTAATGGCACTTGAGCAGGCTTCTGCAATGAATTTTTTTCGTTAACCGAGGGTCCACTGTAAGTAAGTTTATTCAGGTATACACAAATCCAGTTATACATAGTGACTTGTGAAGCTTCTTTGGACCCATGGTGACTTATTTCACAGTGACAATCACTAAACCAGCAATATACACAATAAATTTATTGTGAAATGTTTGAAAGAGTGCACTGGGTAATGTTCTCTCAATGGTAAACAACGCTAGACTGGCGTCCTGCGTGGCGAGGCGCGCAAGTGCGGGCAGGCGGACAGGTCTGGTATGGACCAATACACGAGGGAAACATAGACCGAAAAAAAACAAACACGAAATAACCGATAATCAGACCGACCGAAACACAAGGGATCACTGTACTATATAGAAATAAGACATAAATAGTTGGATGCAAATGCAAACGACTGTAAGATGTCATGATTAAATTAAATCTTTTTGTTAATGTCTCTAATTTTTTGTTCCCTTTGGGAACCTCTCCCCCTCTCTTTCTCACTTTCTCACTCTGTATTTTTTTCTTTCTCTTTCTTTCTTTCTCTTCCTCTCTTTCTTCCTCTCATCTTCTCACTTCCTCCCTCTCTCTCATGTTGGATGTTGGAGGCATTGCATAAACTCTTAGACATTCCACATATATCCAGATATTAATACCTGAAACATCACCAGTTCCACATGCTTATTTAATTGTAATGGAAGTGAAACAAGAGATCATATGCTTGTAATGATTGCTCTCAGTAGATGCTAGTTAAAAGCAGAGGAAGGGAAATGGAAAATATAATAAATGCACGAGTTTGGTAAACTAAATTCAAATAATTGAAAAATGCTAAAGCATACTTCAATGTGGTAATGCAGTATGAGTGTAACCAAAAGATTAAACCTTTAACGGGAAAAGGAATAGAAGAGCTAATCTATTGCATTGCTTTCTTGTATTAATTTAAAGTACATACTTTATATTTTCATGTGTTTGTGATAATTAGTGTGAAAATAAGTAAAGCCCATCACAGTGAGCAATCATATTATACTCTTATTAATGCAGTAGTGAATTTAACTTGATTTTTTTTTTACATGAGTAGAAAATGTTCAGAAATGTTATAGGGTTACTGTATGTGTTTTTAAAGCCATTTTATTAAATGTTGAAATAGGTAGCTGAGCACAAAACAATATAAATAGCTTTTTATCATACCATCATACACTTTTAGCTAATGTGATAGAGGCATTATCAGTGTACTACTAGATTTTATGATAATTACTAGCTGTAGTATTAGTGAGATTTATGTACAACAAAGAGCCAACCAATAAATACGAAGACGACTTCTCCCCTGGTCCCTGGCAGATTGCCCAGAAGCTGGCAGCAAGATATTCGGGACTTAAGGACACAAAGGTGCTATCCCTGACCACCAGTGACTCCCGGAAGGTGAGTCACTTCCACAAGAACCTAAAGCAGTCCCCCGGCAAGAAGCTGCAGGAGTTGCAGGTGAGAGTGACGCAACTCATTATCGTGTGCTGGTGCTAGTAAAGGAATCACCAGTGCATTCACATACACACTTGTACACCTTTCTTCTCTCACTGTTAGTGTTACAACTGAAAGATTATTTTTATATAGAACTATCCTAAAAGTGATGTGATAGTGTAGTTGGGTTTTCTTTATACCAAGTGTTGCCTCAAGCAGGTCTACGAGGGGCCTCAAATCTTAAACCATATATTATCCACCAGATTAAATTCTGGATGCAATGTCCAAAGTGTAAATTCATAATAAATAATAGGTGTGCTTTATGTGAAGAAGGAATCAAGAGATTAATTATAGTCGTGGCATTTATATTGTAGGTGCTTAATCTCAAACATCTAAAAAAAAAATGTTTTCTTGCCGTTTCAAGATGCTAAATAATTTCTTTCATTGATTTCCATAAGGCAGTCTGAATCATACAACCATTTTAGATGTAGTTGAGCAAGCTAAAATAAAACTCATAATATATCTCACTCTAATAGTACTCTGATGGGGGCAGTTGAAAAAATTCATATAATGTATAACTTTTATCAATTTTAAATGTACTATTCCGAAGAAAATGTAATAGGAATTTTCCTAACAAATTATAATGATTAAAAATACTAAAATGTCATTAGTTCTTGGGCCACTGCAAATCAAATTCATTGCAGTATAGATCAAGGACCCCCAACCATTTTATACTCTTGGTGTTTTATACCTTTCCAGGGAAAGATAATGGGCACCAAAGTAAATGCAATAAAAATATGTATGAAATTTATGGTGACCTTTATCTTAATAATAGAGCATTCAGCTTGGATTTAAATGGATTTGTGCTTGATTCTTGAGGAGGCAGATAAATGTGAGCAAGTCATCTTACAATTGCTTTGTTCACCAAGCAGTAAATAGGTACTTAGTTGCTAGTTGTATGTTGTGGGGTGCATCCTGTGGATAGTAGTATATTTTGGATAAAACTGGGCTTTGAATAAAGCTAGGGTAAGATAATGGCTTGTATCCTGTAAATTCAAATAGAAAAAGAAAAGGTGCAAGAAAAATATAAAAAATAAAAATCTTGACGAACATCACTAGTGTTAGACTTAAAATTGCAGTCGTAGAAGCTCGCCAAAATCTGTTCCCAAACAGTCAGTGAGATGGGAATCCATTATTCTTGACACCCACTTCAATTTGATTCGCTTCATAGGTGAACAGACTTGCAAAGTTCAATCCACAACAAAAATTAATCCACATATTTCAGTATTATGTACTTATTTATGCATGCACACAAGATCAAATGGAAAATTGTCTTTTGAGCAAAATTTTAATGCCACTAAAAGTGTTTACAATTCCAACTCAGGCTTGCCCTTTTTAGCCCCATAATGTTTCTTGGCCAAAAATGCCATTTTGGAAATTTCAAATGTATTATATGGATTCACATTAAAAATCCCAACTGATTCCATAACATTAAATTATTGATATCTTTTATTGTAAGTTTACTAATATGTTGCAGTGTGGCCTACATGAAGTAGAAGCTCAAAATACCAAGTTTCAATAATTTCTAAATATTTAAGAAGTGTTAAGTGATTTCTTGGTATTGTGTGAGTTTCATAAAGCATTTATTCACTTAAGATCATTTATTTTAATTGTCATATTAGCTAGATTTCACCCTAAAGTTCCAGGTTCAGATTTTTTAGCTTTATAATTGAAAATTGATATAAGCAAAATCTTTTACTTGTGCAGTTTCAGACATTAATTGGCTTTAACATATTTCAAAAGCATGTATTGTATGGCATCAGTCTGAATAGAGTTAATTTAGTAGATGAATTAAGATGTATGCAACACCAGGGTATCTGTATTCTGAAGATGTTTCACCAACCAGTGGCTTTATCAGTTCATTACAGAGGTTTTTACACCTAATTTGAGCCTTTCTAGAGCCCTATTAATGTACAGGCAATGGTTAGCATACTGCGAGCAATTAGAGGAACTCGTCGTCATCCTCAAGTAACCAGTCTGATATCCATAACTCTTTCCCAAACTGAGTGAAGAGTTGAGGTGTGAAGTAGTGTAACTCTAGACCTGGGAGTTTGTGCTTCTCAGCCATTCACAATTACTCATAAATAGGATTAATGACTGTTAGGACTAACTTTTAGAAATTCATAAAGGCTATCAACGATACAGCAAAAATCACAGTAGTAAAAAGGTTTTAGAGTTTAAAGATTCTTTATTTCAGCATGATAAGTGTTTGTGCAAGGGTGAATGATATTTAGGTGTGCATGCAGAAAGCCCCTTAGTATGCAGAGCATTTCAGGCAAACTTAAGATTAATAAAGCAATAACTAATTGATTACTTATATAAACAGTCTCTTAGGAGTCTGTAAAAGTAAAATTAAGAGTTACAATGAATACAAGAGAATTAAATATCCTCTTAGTACATGCTATATGGCTTTTATTGCATTTAATTGTTTTAATAATTACAGGTTGGATTATAATGATAGGTAATGAGGGTACTAGCATATTAACATAATGTGAACACATTCAATATTTTAATGGTTGTGAAGATTACAGATATTGAGAATAAGATATTGTTTTCCATATGTTTATGACAATGAGAATATGGGTATATAGTTTTCTCATATTTAGTTGATGTTGAGATATGTTAGGGTTTTTTAACAGTAGTTTAGCCGAACATGAGGTGTAGACTGTCATTTAACACAAGTTTATCTGGCACGATTTGGGTATAGCACGATTGAAGAATTGAGGCACATTTTTATGTAACATTACGTAAAATTAACTTTACATGGTAAAAAAAATTTGAGCGCGCGGTCGCCCGCGGTGGGTTACGCCATTGACTCAATGGGGGAGACCTACCGCCACCCTCACCCACTTCATATGTGTACAGTCCCTCTTTTCTGCTACAACTTGTGATTGTGAATTGTGTTTTGATCTTTTAATTACTAGTATATCATG
The DNA here is from genome assembly GCA_009830355.1 of Cherax destructor. NCBI lineage: Eukaryota > Metazoa > Arthropoda > Malacostraca > Decapoda > Parastacidae > Cherax > Cherax destructor. The sequence goes on along the minus strand of WNWK01003484.1, from coordinate 102,449 downwards.
CATCTGCCAAGCAATCATGACACCACTTTGAGTGTTGCTCAAAGTGGCATGAAAAGATATAAGCATTTAAGTCTTAGAATTAACAAAGAAAACAAAGATATTAGACAAGACATAACCTGTGGTCGTAATGAAGTGTTACTTTTTACACATAAAAAGAGGTAAACATAAGTTTGTGTGACTCACTCACTCACTCACTTACTGACTGACTTGATTGAATCACTTACTGACTGACTTGACTGAATCACTTACTGACTGACTTGACTGAATCACTTACTGACTGAATCACTTACTGACTGACTTGACTGAATCACTTACTGACTGACTGACTGAATCACTTACTGACTGACTGACTGACTTGACTGAATCACTTACTGACTGACTGACTTGACTGAATCACTTACTGACTGACTGACTTGACTGAATCACTTATTGACTGACTGACTTGACTGAATCACTTATTGACTGACTGACTTGACTGAATCACTTACTGACTGACTTGACTGAATCACTTACTGACTGACTTGACTGAATCACTTACTGACTGACTTGACTGAATCACTTACTGACTTGATTGAATCGCTTGACTGACTGACTTGACTGAATCGCTTGTCTGACCTTTTAGTAGAATGACTTGAATGACTTAAAGTTAGACACTCAGTACAACCATGGACTTCAGTACCAGAACCTCTACCATCCACCTCAGCCCAGTAGAGGGCCACAGCATAACTCTCCACTCTCTTCACAATCATCCACAAACACCAGCACCCACAATTTAAGGTAAGAAATACTATTATTTCTATTACATTTGTAATCTTAAGCAGTAAAAACAACATAATACATCACAACAATGAACTACAATTACATATTCACTTTTATTTTTGTAAGATGTGGAGGCCTAAAAAAAAGTGGTTTGGCTTTTTTGGGGCTCTCGGGAACGTAACCCTATTTTTCCCATAAGCTCTTCAGTTCATCTAACACGATTTTACCTAACAGCGTTTTCAGGAATGTAACTATCGTTTTAAATGACGGTCTACTATATCAAAGAGATTTTTGTGCCTAGTATTATGTCTGTGGGTTCTGTTGCAACTATCAAGAAAGTGCTTCAGGTGGCTGCATTTTTTGACGATTCAAGGCATTTTCAAGGATTTTCTGAAAAACTATTTTTTTAGATAAAATATTATCGTGCCTTGTGGCCTTAACAATTTCCTCCCAAAGTAGTCTCCCTTGTTCCCTATCTAAGTTTGGAGGACGGTAAATCACGCCTAAAATCAATTTTTCACACCCCTCTGAAAATTCTATCCAGACAGACTCTGTATGTGTTATTTCAGACTTTATACCCGTTTTTATGCAACAATTTGAATGTTAATATATATTGCACACTGAATGTTGTGGTGCATTATGTTTGCAAAGATACAGTGGTACCCCGACTTACGATGGTCCCCAAACACACCCTTTTATGTAAGTTGATTTTTTTAAATGCTTTTGTAAGTGTAATTTTGGGGGTCTAAAAGGACTAGTCTATTTTACATCATTTCTTATGGAGATAAATTCGTTTGGTAATGGCACTTGAACAGCATTCTGGAATGAAAAAATATCGTAAGTCGGGGTACCACTGTATATTGCATAAAGCCAGAAAGTAATGAAAAAGACACAATTGTGGAAAGGTACTATTGAATGAAGAAGTTTGTTTCACTTACTACTAGCACATTCAAATCCCTTTAATATATTGATGACTGAACACTGTAGGGTTAATGAAAATACAGTAGAAAATGAGGTAATCAGTCCCTCAGTGGAAGGTGTTGAAACTGGAGACAGTAGAAAATGAGGTAATATTCCCTCAGGTGTTCACCTTAGTCTTGATGAATTAATTTAGTAAAAACATTCATATGTCCAAAATTAAGAACTTTTGTATGTAAAATGTCTTATTTTAAAATGAATTATTGGATGGTCATCCTTGTTATATAGGGATATGAACTCATTTCTAGAGCCTACAAAGACATTTTTTTCTGTAAATAATGTTAGCTTCTGCAAAGGCCTATGAACTTTACTGTTATGCTCTTGAACATCTGATAAACATCTTTGCCACTTGTTTGCCCTTTTATAGGCAATGTTTTCAGTACTCTTTAGCAGAGAAATAATTGAACACCATCTTAATCATAATAGTAAATTGAGCAGCCACACTACTTTTCAACCAGTCTTGCATCTTGTTTAAAAATAGTGTCATTCCTCCTTGTTTCTGTGTTACCAGACATGCAGTTACAGCATGTAACTACATGATTTCCATTTTATTAGCAAACTCTTCAAAAAGTCTGTAGCTAATATCAGTGCATCTTTGATCAACTTGCACTGCAATTTTTTGTTTTGCAATCCAGTGATCAGATTTAAAAAATGTTACTGTACAATATAGCATTTTTCAGTTTTACTACAGGCTTAGTAAAACAGATTATTGAAATGCTAGTCTTGATTTCAAATAATTCATCTTCCTAATTTCAGACTTAGTTGAAGTGTCAGATTTTCTCTTGATTTGTTTGGAAGTGTATCTCCAAATTGTTTCTTCAGTATTGCAATGCTTGATTTAGCATTATAAACATAACACACTTAACATTATTCTTATAAACAATGCTGTTTTTCTCACTGACTTAAAATTATATTTTGTCCTTAGAAGCCCTCATGCTAGTATATTAAAAAGTGCAGTGTACTTAGGGTTACACTGACAAATTTAAGTTCTGGCATTTCGCAGTGATGGAGTCCATTGCCTTTTTTAGTTTTATGAGTTATTTGGCATCAGGCAGAAGGCTGGTCACAAGAGTAGAGTTTCTATCTCAGAACCAGCAAATAGAGGATAGAGCTTCCACAACTCTTGTGCTGAATGACCCATGTGGGTTCAGCAATTAACATCTATATATTAATAATAAAGTTTGGCTTCACTTTTACAAATATTGTACTTATAAATCATCTTTGTATGTGCATGTGTTTTTCATTTTTTTGTGACTTTAAATTCTCTTGTAGAGGAATGTTGATACAGGGTTGTTGAGCTGAGAAGGAAAGTTGTAATTTTATGGATGTTGCTGGTGCATCTTCAAATTTTGATAGTTTTGCTGATTTGGTAATGTGTGTGCATGTACTTGCATGTGTGCTTTATTTAGTAGAGGTCCCCAGAATTCATGGACTCGATTCGGTGTTTCCATCATCCTTCACCCCATGACCTATTTAGTCTGTTAGAAATTTGAATGTCTATTTGTCTGTTTTTTACCATTACATATATGCATTGCCTCATTTTATGTCCTGTTACTCCACAAATGCCTTTTAGTTTTCTTCCAACACCTCCATGACAATCATAATAGTTTAATACTATAGCTGTGGCAAGCATGATCTGCCCCTCCAAGTCCATGTTGGTTTGGATGTTGCAGATCATACTTTACCATAAAGTTTGGAATTTGGCATCTCATCACCCTTTCAAAGACTTATATGATATGTGATGTTAGTGCTACTGGTGTTTTTTTTTTTTCAGTACCCTACTGCTTCCTTTGTTTAGAGGAGCTATGTCTGCACCTTTGAAGGTCTCTGGGATTTCACCTTGATCTAACCTCTTTTTGACAAAAGATACTGAATGCTCTTGTTAGTGGTATTTTGCATTTATTTATATTTAAGGAACTCCATAAATCCAACCCAGATATTGCATGTGTGAGCATGTTTTCTATTTCTTTTTCAAATTCTATGCAGTCAGTGCTTTTGTCAGATGTAGGACAGGCAGCAGAGGTAATGAAAATTATTTCTATATTTTCCACTACATTCATTTTGTAATTTTGTCGATTTTCTATCAAATTTCCTACTTTTGTTTTATTACCTTCAGAAAAAGATTCTCTACCATTTCATAAGAAAAATAAAAAATTTTTTTGAAAATTCTTGGACCCTGTGGACAAGTTTCAGATTGGGGGTCTGGACCCTGAAAGGGGTTAACACTTATGGCTAGCAGCATAGGCTATAAATTTTTCCTTGTTTCTGTGGATATCAGACACCTTCTTAACACCATACTCCTCACATACCCATGCCACTGAGATGCTAGACTTAACCTTTATTAGTTCAAATTTCTGCTTAACTCTGAGAACCACACTTTTTCTCTTGGCATCACCATGTGCTTTAGAAGCCATAACTGCACTTTACTTTATTATTATTTTTTTCAACAAGTCGGCCGTCTCCCACCGAGGCAGGGTGACCCAAAAAGAAAGAAAATCCCCAAAAAGAAAATCTTTCATCATTATTCAACACTCACCACACTCATACATAATCACTGTCTTTGCAGAGGCGCTCAGATACGACAGCTGAGAATAGTCCCTCCCAGCTGTCACTATCCCAGACCCCTCCTTTAAAGTGAAGGCATTGTACTTCCCATTTCCAGGACTCAAGTCCAACTAAATCAATTAACTGGTTTCCCTGAATCCCTTCACAAAACGTTACCCTGCTCACACTCCAACAAATCGTCATGTCCCAAAAACCATTCGTCTCCATTCACTCCTATCTAACATGCTCACACATGCTTGCTGGAAGTCTAAGCCCCTCGCCCACAAAACCTCCTTTACCCCCTCCCTCCAACCTTTTCTAGGACGACCCCTACCCCGCCTTCCTTTCCCTACAGATTTACAGTAGACCGTCATTTAGCACGAGATTATGTTACACGTTACGGGTATTGCACGATTGAAAAATTGTGATACATTATTATCTAACACAACATAAAAATTATATTACACGGTTCACGAGTGGAAAAAATTTTGAACGCACGGTAGCCCACGGTGGGTTAAACCATTGAGTCAGGGGGGGTCATACTGAGGGTGGCTATGAGCCACATCAAGTGTTTAATGCTGACGAGAGAAGTGTCTTCTGGAAGAAAATGCCAACACGAACTTATATCAGTCAGCAAGAGAAAAGTGCACCAGGGATCAAGACAGCAAAGGATCGCCTCACCTTGCTCCTTTTCGGTAATGCATCAGGTGATTTCAAGTGTAAGCCCAATCCTCGTGCTTAGAGGAAAAGGGAATTTGTTTTTCCTTCCTGCAAACTGTAAGTTTATTCAGATACACGGGGCAGGAGCTGAGTCTTGACCCCTGCAACCACAATTAGGTAAGTACAGTTACATTGATTATCATACATAGCAGCATATGTGTAGAGAACCTAGGATAACCCAAAAAAAGTCAGACAATGGAAATACTAAGTCGTCACTGACTTTTTTGGGTTATCCTAGGTTCTCTACACATATGCTGCTATGTATGATAATCTTCGTAACTGTATCTGTGTATACCTGAATAAACTTACAGTTTGAGGGAAGGAAAAACAAATAGCCATTCCCACAAGCAGTCTTGTTGTTGTGGTTCAGCGGACACCACCAACCTTCCCCAGCCACCATGGACCCCACCATCCCAGCATTCGTACGTATTTCATACGCGTCAAAAAACAAGTCCTCTGCTACAAGCCAGCTGTGTTTGTGAATAATGAGAGAGATTGAATTGTGTTTTGATCTTTAAATTACTATATCTTGTATCTGCCAAGCAATAAAAGTGGCCGTAATGAAGTGTTACTTTGTACACACAAAAAGAGGTAAACATAAGTTTGTGACTGACTGACTGACTGACTTGACTGACTGACTGACTGACTTATTGACTTGACTGACTTATTGACTTGACTGACTTACTGACTGAATGACTTACTGACTTGACTGACTTACTGACTGAATGACTTGACTGACTTACTGACTGAATAACTTGACTGACTTACTGACTGAATAACTTTACTGACTTACTGACTGAATGACTTGACTGACTTACTGAATGACTTAAAGTTAGACACTCAGTACAACCATCGACTTCAGTTCCAGAACCTCTACTATCCACCTCAGCCCAGTAGGGCCACAGCATAACTCTCCACTCTCTTCACAATCATCCACAAACACCAGCACCCACAATTTAAGGTAAATACTATTATTTCTGTTACATTTGTAGTCTTAAGCAGTAAAAACAACATAATACATCACGATAATGAACTACAATTACATATTCACTTTTATTTTTGTAAGATCTGTTGGTCTAAAAAAAACTTGTTTGGCTTTTTGGGGACTCCCGGGAACGTAACCCTATTTTTCCCATAAGTTCTTTTAATTATATAACACGACATTTTCAGGAACGTAACTACCGTGCTAAATGACGATCTATTGTATACGCTCTCCAAGTCATTCTACTTTGATCCATTCTCTCTAAATGACCAAACCACCTCAACAACCCCTCTTCAGCCCTCTGACAAATACTTTTAGTAACTCCACACCGTCTCCTAATTTCCACATTCCGAATTTTCTGCATAATATTTACACCACACATTGCCCTTAGACAGGACATCTCCACTGCCTCCAGCCTCCTCCTCGCTGCAGCATTTGCAACCCATGCTTCACACCCATATAAGAGTGTTGGTACCACTATACTTTCGTACATTCCCTTCTTTGCCTCCATGGGTAACGTTTTTTGTCTCCACAGATACCTCAACGTACCACTCACCTTTTTTCCTTCATCAATTCTATGGTCAACCTCATCCTTCATAAACCCATCCGCTGACACGTCAACTCCCAAATATCTGAAAACATTCACTTCTTTCATAATCTGTAAATTTAAAGGAAAATTGTAGGCTGAATGATAAGTGTATGTATGAGTGACCACAGACAATAAACTGGCACGTACAACAGTGGAAGTAGACAGGTCCTGGACATGGACACTGACCCATATGGGACAAATGTTGGAATAATCAGATTTCGTCCAATGATGCAGAAGACAACCGGATACCATCACTATGGACAAAATCTGGAATTACAGACATTTTTTTAATTTTGTCCAGTGATTCCAACATTTTTTGTCCATAATTTCTGAAATTCATTAAATGGAGGTCCATTAATTAGTGGTTTTACATTATTTTTCTAACGTCATATGTTCCTGTCATATCTGACGTGATTTAGCACTATCATCAACATCCACAGAAATTCACTAGCCCTTTTATTTTGGTATATTCTTCTATGTTCTTTTTCTATATTTGATCTTGTAGTTTTCTTAGATGTTCTAATTTCATACAGGCTTTGTGTACATCTGTATTAAACCTTTTCATGCCCTTGTGTGGGTTAGGGTGCTCATGACTGTTTCTCAAGAAATGTCATGTAAGCCTTGGGTGTATGGATGTTAAGGTCCTGCTGGGTATTTATAAACTCAGTTTTCACTTTTGGGTTGTGATCCTACAATATTGTAGAAGAATAACAAGAACTAGATGAACCTCAAACACAGTTATTCTACTTTTGCCAAATACAGTGGTCCCTTGGTTTTCGCCGAAAATTCATTCCAGAATGCTGCTCATGTGCCATTACCGAACGAATTTACTTCCTTAAGAAATAATATCACGTAGGTTAGTCTATTTCAGACCCCCAAAAATACACTTGCAACAGCACTTACGAAAATACACTTACATAAATGTTCGAGTTTGGAGATGCACAAAAACCGAGGGACCACTGTATTCCTTTATCTGGAGTTATTGAACCAACCAGTAAAAAAAAAAAAAGTTATACTCTCATGTTAGACCACTAAACCAAGTGTGAAAAGGGATTGGGGTTCTTAAACAGTATACTGTATATATTCACTGGCACAGAAGCATTGCAAGATGGATTATATTTGCCAGCCCAGAATGCAGGCATGACTTCCTCTTTTCGGGTAACTAATGTAGGTTCTTCATGGTACCCATTTCTTATTAATTTGGTATTGAGCACTTGGTCAGGATTGTAGTCATTGTCTTGAATAGTCTCAGAAAAAACAAGGTACAACTGCATAGTCAGCAGATGCCATTGCCAGAAACTTAATGTTGTACAGTTTGTTAGGTTTTTCAGATTTCACATAGCCAAGAATTAAATATGCATTCCTTTGGAGGCACGCCCTTGTGACAAATCCTTTCAAAACACTGAGTCTTCTTCCTGGTCATGGCATTGCTACATGCATCATCATATTTTTTTTTTTTTTTTTTTCTTCCCATAGTCCAAATATTCAACAACTTTACCTTAGTGAGCTGCATAGCCATATGCTTGACCTTTTTTTTATTATTATTTATAAATTTACTATAATTAATAAAAGGTGTAGAGGCTCATAGTTTCTTGATTTATTTTATTTGTATGAATGGTTTACTCTTCAGTTCAGTGTCTTGCTAAGTTCACCACTCAGTAACCTGCTCACAGCCTGTCTTTCAAGTCTGCATTCTTGACCAACATTTTAAACTGCGTTCTGAATTATTTATCTTATTCACTTTCAGGATTACTAGCAATTCTAATGGGTACTTAGTGATAATTGAAATTACAGGTATCCCTCAACTTTCGCGTTTTCTACTTTCGCGGGCTTCACACATTCGCGAATTCCCGGCCGCCAAATTCCCACCCACCAAATCATATTTAAGTTTCCCGCCACCTGAGCGTCCCTACTACCATCCCTCCGACCCGGCAGCCAGCCCCCACACCACTCACTCACTGAGTGTTTTGTTTGTTCATTATTTGTTATTAAACTACAGTATAACATGTATGTAGTACTATATAGTACAATATTTTACCATGTTTTCATGCGTTTTATGATTGTTAATGGTTCAATAGGTTAAGGAAGCAGTAAGTAATGAATGTACTAAATAAAGGTTATCTATCTATTACATTTATTCCAAATTTATATCAGAAACATGATAAATACCCTAGAACTGTAATAAAGATGCTAAAATGAATAATATATGCCATATTATGTGAGTGGTAAGAGAGCAGGCACAGACCGCCACCATATGAGATGTTTACATCAGGGTAAACATGCCTAAATCACTCTTGTTATAAGAACAAATGCAAAAATAGCATTTATTATTCTTAGAATAATAATAATTTATAATAATTGATCTGGAACACTTTAAATGTCATCAGTATTTGGTAGCTGACATTTAGAGCACTCCACAGCAATTACTATTATTATTATTTCCCTACAATATATTGTAGGGAAATAATAATAATAATAATTATTATTATTATTTTCTTACAATATATTGTAGGGAAATAATAATAATAATAATTGCTCTGGAGTGCTCTAAATGTCAGCTACCAAATACTGATACACTTTAAAGTGCTCCAAAGATCAATTATTATAAATTTTATTATTCTAAAAACAATAAATGCTATTTTTGCATTTGTTCTTACGACAAGTGATTTAGGCATGTTTACCTGATGTAAACATCTATATGGTGGCGATCTACTACTGCTATCTTACCCTCACATAATATGGCATATATTATTCATTTTAGCATCTTTATTACAGTTCTAGGGTATTATCATGTTTCTGATATCAATTTGGAATAAATGTAATAGATAGATAACCTTTATTACTAATATTAGTGTAATTACACAACATTTTATTAGCACTAAGGCTAACATCCAACACCTATGACAACTCACCAGACACTGAATGTTACTGCGCCTCTCCCTCCCTCCAATAGCTCCTCCCACTTTGTAACAATGTTAGATGGTGAATTTAATGTATTTTTCTGTAAGCTTAACTCGTTGTATGTGTATTTTACTTTTTTATTGTTTTCTGTAATATATGAGTTATGCAAATTAAAATAAAGTTATGAAGTTGGAGTTTCATTTTTTGTTCTAATGTATACATATTTAATTCAACATTTGGCATCATTACAAAGTGGGCGGAGCTACAGCAGAGGGAGAAGAAGCAGTGTTAGTAACTTGATTCCCCATGACACTTCACAACACTATAAATTACTTATTGTATAATTATACTATTACAGGCCTCCCTCCACAGCCAGCTCATGTCAAAATAACATGTATATAGTACATTATTTTACGATGTTTATGTGTGTTTTATGATTGTTCATGGTTCAATAGGTTAAGGAAGCAGTATTGTATTATATTTCCTTACAATATATTGGGGCACCAAACATTCGCGATTTTTCAACATCCACGAGGCTCTTGATCCCCTAACCCTCGCGAATGTTGAGGGATACCTGTATAGAGAATCTTTCCCCGATGGTAATGACACTAAAAATATGAAATTTGATGGAAAACGTACGGATATATGCTCTTCCGAAGTTAGCGGTCTCGGCAATATTTACACATTGGCGATTTCGCTCACTTTGAGCCCTATATTCTCCCAATTCCATTGTTCCTGTCAACCAAACTCGGCTATTTCGCTAAAACTCCATTTGTTCTATCAATTGAGTAAAAGAAACGCCCATTTACCGATTTCAACTACCCAATAAAGTGATCAGAAATTGGTAATTTAGCCAATTTCTTAAACAATTCAAGTAAGGTCAATTTCAAAATAATTTTCTCTGTTCATTAGTCACGTCTCCAGGCCCCTCTTATATTACGCTGCTTTCCATTTTGTATTTTTATTCACACAAAAAATAGAAGATTTACTGTTATGCACACTACTGCATTATTGTAAAAATTGTATAAATAATATCAGCGCATTTGTGAAATCATATTAGACCCACCAGTTGACATGTATTGGACGTGTGACATCATTTGTTTACCCTTGAACATTGACAAAAATCAAATATTTTCGCTACTTTGAGCTCAATTTCAAGGTACTTTTAGTCTGTAAACCCTTCGAAATCATCTCTATTTCTGTAATATATCTTCCATTCTATCAAAGGAGACCAAGAAAACAAGAATACAACCATAAATACCTTACAAAAATACACTGTAAAGTTTGTGTTTTAAACAAAAACATGGTCAGTTTTTTTTCTCATTATGCACTGCGAGCTGCAGGACTTTTTTTATACTGAGAACACTGTCCACTCAGACCCATTCCCTCATATGTAGGCCTACTAGCTTTCTTTCGCAAGATTGGAAGCCGCTAGAATTTTGGCGTAATATTACAGCACCAACACTGGCTTGCAAGCCGTAATATTACGGCACTGACAGTGAAAGAGTTAACGGATGCTGGTTATGTTAACCAGCATCTTTTTCATGCTAGTATTTTTTATTGTTTATTTTCCTTCAATTTTATTTTTTTTATTGCTGAGAGTGCTAAATGATCATCCAGGTCAATGTTCTCTTCAAATTTCAGAACTACCTACCTCATAGAGAGTGGGATCTAGGTGTCATCATTCACAAAAGATTTTCACCGGATGATCATATGAGTAAATTTTTTTTTTTTTATATATACAGTGGACCCCCGAGTTTCGTAAACCCCGGAAATCGTATATTTATGTAAGTATAATATTGTAAGTGCTTGTGGAAAAGTATTTTTGGGGGTCTGAAATAGACTAACCTACGTGACATTTTTCCTTAAGGGAGTAAATTCGTTCGGTAATGGCACTTGAGCAGACTTCAGGAGTGAAGTTTTTACGAAACTCGGGGGTCCACTGTATAGGGAAGTTATATAAATAACCTCCAGGTGTTAAAATATGCAGTAGTGGTGTGGTTTCCTTGCATAAAAGGGAAATTTAGGAAAGTTAAAAAGCAGTCCAAAGAACTCAAAAAAGTAAAATACAAATTATAAAATAAAGGCTGAAAATGCTAAAATTGCTCTCTTGGCTGATAGGAAAAAAGAGGAGACAAGATAATCACACATGATCTGTAAAGGATACGAAATATTAGATAAAGATGTTAGCCATCATCAGGAAGAAGAAAAGTAAAAAAAAAAAAAATTGTAAATTGAGGAAAGGTGATACTAAAAGTTATTTTTTTAGTTGTAAACCACTGGAATGGGATTGAAGTTGAGATAGTGCTATACCTACTAAAAATAAAAAATATAAATACATAAACATTGACAAAAGAGCACCATGGGCATATTTCTACACTTGAAACTACAAATACGTAACTTATCTGGTTGCAAGGGTTGAGAGACAGCTCTTGGCCCCCATCTCTACCACTGAAGATCAGTTTAACAGATTTGTAACTACAGTGGTACCCCGACTTACGATATTTTTTCATTCCAGAATGCTGTTCAAGTGCCATTACCAAACGAATTTATCTCCATAAGAAATGATGTAAAATAGACTAGTCCTTTTAGACCCCCAAAATTACACTTACAAAAGCATTTAAAAAAATCAACTTACATAAAAGGGTGTGTTTGGGGACCATCGTAAGTCGGGGTACCACTGTATCTTGTGATGCTATTACATGGCATTTTATTAGTCAACGTTTTACCCTAAAGAGGCCTTTATCAGGTGTAGAGTTAACTTTAGGGTGGAATGTAATCTAATAAAAGAAGAAGTCTGGCTCTGCTGTGTGTTGTACATTTCTAGTTTCTAGTTGTGGCTACTTGTTATTCACTGCAAGTGTAGATTTACACTTGAAAAGTGGCAGTCCTAATGGACAGTGCAGATAAACAGCAAGCTGTACAGAGTTTTATAATAAGTGGGTGTTTGACCCTTCTCATTTCATATTGATGGCCACAATAAAATGATTTTTCTGCCAGTTAAGGATGGGAACAATGACCTCACCTATGACCACCTAAGTGCAGGGAATCCTACACTTCTCTGTACAGCTTATGGCATGTGTCTGACATTTTAATAGTATGACCTAGGGCTTTAGTCTTTTATGATTCAACATGTATTTCATAATCATTGGGATATCTGTAGAGAGCTCAGTGGTGCTTTAGAGGATTCTTTTAATGTGCTTGATCTGGTTTTTATTATATTAAATCTGTATTTATTGTTTTATTGTCTTGGGAGCTATTGAACAGTACTTGTATTTGAAGTTACTGAGTCTGTTTTCACTTCCTCATCAAGAGCATTCTACTTTCTAACCACCCTGAAGCTAATAAATAATTTCCTAACATCAATGGCACAATCTTTTTTTTAGTTCCATCTATGTTTAAATGCTCCAGGCCCCTCTTTTTGTCTATTAGTACATCTTTATTTTTTGTTTGTCATGATAATATGTTTAGTCCTCTGATCCTCCAGGATAGAAAAGTTCAGTTCCTATAGTCTCTCCTTGTATATCGTTGTCTATTAGTACATCTTTATTTTTTGTTTGTCATGATAATATGTTTAGTCCTCTGATCCTCCAGGATAGAAAAGTTCAGTTCCTATAGTCTCTCCTTGTATATCGGCTCTCTCAACTTGGAAACTGCTCTGGTTGTAGATCTTAGAACTTTTTCTATCTTTTGGTTTTGCCTGAACAGAGTTGAGCTCCACATGGGTATCTCATACTTTATGATGGGCCTTATATATGTACAATACTCTAAATTAGATAGTTGAGGGTCATAAAGTCAGTTTTGACATTCTTCAGTCTTGCATATACTCCCAAGTTATTTTCTTGATGTTCTGATATGCTTACTCTTAACTCCTCCTTGGTTGTTGTCTAAAGCTTTTTTTTTCTCTTAAGCATATGTTATTTCTGTGATCTCTCTCCTTTCCTTATGATCCTAACTTTCAGGAGCCCAGGATACTGTTCTTGTCTACTTTCACTAACCAAAAATCAAGGCTATTAAAAGTGGTAAATGTCTTTCTTTTTTTAGGGTCACCCTTCCTTGGTTGTAAATGGCCTTTGTAGTAACAAAAAAAAAAGTGTTGGCATCTTTACCTTATTTGCAAAGTGATGTATTTTTTACTCAGTCTCTGCTAGTATGTCATTTTCATATACGTACAGTGGTACCTCGACATACGAGCAGCTCCCAACTCGAACAATTATGTAAGTGTATTTTTGGGGGTCTGAAACGGATTAATCTAATTCACATTATTCCTTATGGGAACAGATTCGTTCGCTATCTGCACTCGAACAGCCTTCTGAAAAGAATTAAACTCGTAACTCGAGGAACCACTGTATCAAGAATAGCATCAGTCCTAGTGGTGATGCATGTAGCAAGCTAATTGTCACTTTTATTCATTCACACACTTCTTCCCTAATTTTCACTGTTTTCTTTCCCTTAGTAAGTATTCCTTGGTCCATTGTAGTGCCTGTTTCTCCATCTTATGGACTGGTGTGGTACAGTTTGTATGAGAGTGCAGTGAATTTTCCAAATTTCTGAAGCCCTATGTAAACGACACACACCGATACATACGTATACTTTATATACAGTGGTACCCCGAGTTTTGGCCATAATTCGTTCCAGAAGGCTGTTAGAGTGCTGTTACCAAACGAATTTGTTCCCATAAGGAATAATGTAAATTAGATTAGTCTGTTTCAGACCCCCAAAAATACACTTACAAAAGCACATACGATAATACACTTACATAGTTGTTCGAGTTGGGAGCTGTACGAAACTCGGGGTACCACTATTTATATCTTGTGACTCCCATACCATGATTGGTGAAAAACTAAAAGTTGTTGTTTTTGGCCATGTAGGTTAAAATCTAACATACTAGTGATTAAAGTGGTACCTCGAGTTACGATGGTCCCCAAAACCGCCCTTTTATGTAAGTTTATTTTTTTAAATGCTTTTGTAAGTATATTTTTGGGGGTGTAAAAGGACTAGTCTATTTTACATTATTCCTTATGGGGATAAATTCGTTTTGTAATGGCACTTGAACAGCATTCTCGAACGAAAAAATATCGTAACTCGAGGTACCACTGTATTTTGGAAATTCTGTTCTCAAATTTCTAAAGTTTTTCTGAACTTAGTACTTTTAGAGATATTGGAGTCTTGAGGTCTGGATATGTGATGCTACAGAATACTTGAACAGAACAAAAACTTAGTGTTGTACAGTACTAGAGACTACAGTTAGAGAATAAAACATGTGTGCTATTTTAAAGGTCAGTTACTTGGGAAATAAAAGTGTGTGTGGATAATATCTGAATTAAATGGATTTTATTGTGAAACATTGTATGAGACATAATTAGGATTTTTATTATAATATATATATACAGTGGACCCCTGAGTAACGAGCACCCTGGAAATCGTACAATTATGTAAGTATAATATTTTAAGTGCTTTTTGTAAGTGTATTTTTGGGGGTCTGAAATGGACTAACCTACTTGACATTATTTCTTAAGGGAGTAAATTCGTTCGGTAATGGCACTTGAGCAGGCTTCTGGAATGAATTTTGCTCGTTACTCAGGGGTCCACTGTATGTTTGTAAATAAATCATGACCTAATTGTACAAGAAGTTAACACAATGTTTAATTTTACATTGAATTGCATTTTAATTTTACTTAATGACAATTTTATTTCCCAGACAATTTCACTGAGCTCCCTCTCACTCAACTTTGTCCAAATGCTTCAAGATATTGGTCAGGAAGCAAACTTTGTCGTCACTTTTGTTGACATTGAAGAGTTATCAGTTACAGGTAAGATCTAAAATGGTTTTATATTTATAGTCATATACAAAAATGTAATTAAAAATGAAACTAACCATAGCAATACTTTATAACAAATCACTTGAAACCCCATACTCTTTTCTAGCTGGCATAATGTGTCTTCAAAAAATGGAGTTCCCTCAGGTGTAAATGACCACAGACAAATATCAAACTTATATAAAATAATATTTATAAAAGTATGTTTCTGACAACAAAACAATTTTATAACTCCACATCAGTTTGGATTAGATACAGATATTCCTCTAACAATATCTCACATGCACATGCAACTCAACTTAACTAGAAACTTGATGCAAATACAGGGACCTAAAAAATGAAACTGTTACCAGCAGGTACAACTCTTCAATAAATTTTAAAACTTCTAAAGTAGCATATCTTAGATTCCACGTGCTGAACCTGTAGGTAACCAGGTTGTAGACCATAGGCAAGCACTGGAATCCCTTACTGGAAACTTAATATTGTATCTAAAATAGCAATTTTATCAGTTTATAATTCTTTCTACCTTAATTTTACACCCAACCAAAAGTATTAAAAAAAATTTTTTTACATTAAATATAGATTTACAGTACATACAGAAAACAATGAGACATCAAGTATAAAACAATAATATCACACTTACCTTTATTGAAGACTCTTGTTGGTGTATGGAACATAAGAAAGCAGGAACACTGCAGCAGACCTGTTGGCCCATACTAGGCAGGTCTTTCACAAACCATCCCACTAACAGAATATTTGCCCAACCCAATTTTCAATCCTCCCCAAGCAATAAGCTTTGATAATTCTATTCACTCATGCGCAAGTCCCACTCAAATCAAATCGTGTGTGTGGGGAAGTACCCTGGCTGGTGTGTGGGGAAGTACCCTGGCTGGTGTGTGGGGAAGTACCCTGGCTGGTGTGTGGGGAAGTACCCTGGCTGGTGTGTGGGAAGTACCCTGGCTGGTGTGTGGGAAGTACCCTGGCTGGTGTGTGGGGAAGTACCCTGGCTGGGTGTGGGGAAGTACCCTGCTGGTGTGTGGGACCTGCTGGTGGTGGGAAGTACCCTGGCTGGTGTGTGGGGAAGTACCCTGGCTGGTGTGGGGAAGTACCCGGATGGTGTGGGGAAGTACCCGGATGGTGTGGGGAAGTACCCCGGATGGTGTGGGGAAGTACACCCGGATGGTGTGGGAAGTACCCGGATGGTGGGGGGAAGTACCCCGGATGGTGTGGGAAGTACCCCGGATGGTGTGGGGAAGTACCCTGGATGGTGTGAAGTACCCTGGATGGTGGGAAGTACCCGGATGGTGGGGAATACCGATGGTGGGAAGTACCTGGATGGTGTACATAAGAACATAAGAAAGCAGGAACATTGCAGCAGACCTGTTGGCCACACTAGGAGGTCCTTCACAAACCATCCCACTAGCAATATTTGCCTAACACAATTTTCAATGCTCCCAAGCAATAAGCTTTGATAATTCTATTAACTCATGTGCAAGTCCCACTCGAATCAAATCGTGTGTGTGGGGAAGTACCCTGGCTGGTTTGTGGGAAGGTACCTGGTTGGTTTGTGGGGAAATACCTGGCTGGTTTGTGGGGAAGTACCCTGGCTGTCGTGGGGAAATACCCTGGCTGGTGTGTGTGGGAAGTACCCTGGCTGGTGTGTGGGGAAGTACCCTGGCTGGTGTGTGGGGAAGTACCCCGGATGGTGTGGGGAAGTACCCCGGATGGTGTGGGGAAGTACCCCGGATGGTGTGGGGAAGTACACCCGGATGGTGTGGGGAAGTACCCCGGATGGTGGGGGGAAGTACCCCGGATGGTGTGGGAAAGTACCCCGGATGGTGTGGGGAAGTACCGGATGGTGTGGGGAAGTACCCCGGATGGTGTGGGGAAGTACCCCGGATGGTGTGGGGAAGTACCCTGGATGGTGTACATAAGAACATAAGAAAGCAGGAACATTGCAGCAGACCTGTTGGCCCACACTAGGCAGGTCCTTCACAAACCATCCCACTAGCAATATTTGCCTAACACAATTTTCAATGCTCCCCAAGCAATAAGCTTTGATAATTCTATTAACTCATGTGCAAGTCCCACTCGAATCAAATCGTGTGTGTGGGGAAGTACCCTGGCTGGTTTGTGGGAAGGTACCCTGATTGGTTTGTGGGGAAATACCCTGGCTGGTTTGTGGGGAAGTACCCTGGCTGTCGTGGGGAAATACCCTGGCTGGTGTGTGGGGAAGTACCCTGGCTGGTGTGTGGGGAAGTACCCTGGCTGGTGTGTGGGGAAGTACCCTGGCTGGTGTGTGGGGAAGTACCCCGGATGGTGTGGGGAAGTACCCCGGATGGTGTGGGGAAGTACCCCGGATGGTGTGGGGAAGTACACCCGGATGGTGTGGGGAAGTACCCCGGATGGTGGGGGGAAGTACCCCGGATGGTGGGGGAAGTACCCCGGATGGTGTGGGGAAGTACCCTGGATGGTGTGGGGAAGTACCCCGGATGGTGTGGGGAAGTACCCCGGATGGTGTGGGGAAGTACCCCGGATGGTGTGGGGAAGTACCCTGGATGGTGTACATAAGAACATAAGAAAGCAGGAACATTGCAGCAGACCTGTTGGCCCACACTAGGCAGGTCCTTCACAAACCATCCCACTAGCAATATTTGCCTAACACAATTTTCAATGCTCCCCAAGCAATAAGCTTTGATAATTCTATTAACTCATGTGCAAGTCCCACTCGAATCAAATCGTGTGTGTGGGGAAGTACCCTGGCTGGTTTGTGGGAAGGTACCCTGGTTGGTTTGTGGGGAAATACCCTGGCTGGTTTGTGGGGAAGTACCCTGGCTGTCGTGGGGAAATACCCTGGCTGGTGTGGGGAAGTACCCTGGCTGGTGTACATAAGAACATAAAGCAGGAACACTGCAGCAGACCTGTTGGCCATACTAGGCAAGTCCTTCACAAACCATCCCACTAACAGGTGTACATAAGAACATAAGAAAGCAGGAACATTGCAGCAGACCTGTTGGTCCATACTAGGCAGGTCCTTCACAAACCATCCCACTAACAATATTTGCCCAACCCAATTTTCAATGCTCCCCAAGCAATAAGCTTTGATAATTCTATTCACTCATGCGCAAGTCCCACTCAAATCAAATCATGTGTGTAGGAAAGTACCCTGGATCTTATGACGTGTATAATAATGCCCTCTTCATTTAATTTTTTTTTTTTTTTTTTCAAAATATTCAGAGCGCTGGGCGAGTGAATGTAGATCTTCGTTTGGACAGTTTAAGGGTTGATGTACTACCCACCTTTTTACCTTCACCAGTTCTGTGGTTTACCTAGTCTTCCATATACCCATCTGCCGACACGTCCACTCCCAAATACAGTGGACCCCCGGAAATCAAACAGTCTGATTATCGGCCAGCTCGAAAATCGATCGCTTTTTTCGGCCCAATTTTTGCCCGATTATCGGCCCGCATACCAGACCTGTCCGCCTGCCCCGCGCACCTCCCCGCGCAGGCGTTGTGAGCCAGTCTAGCTTTGTTTATCACAAATTCATTGTGTTTAGTGCTTGTTTATTGATTGTGACTGTGAAATAAGCCACCATGGGCCCAAATAAACTTCATAGTGGCAGCCCTATGGTAAAGAAAGTGACAAACACGATAGAATTGAAGAAAGAAATTGTAGCAAAGTACCAAAGTGGAGGAGGAAGAGAGGGGAGAATGTGCCGTCTTCAGTGATTCTACGATATGTACGATTCTAAAGCAGCACAAGTAATAAAGGCTATAGCACCAGCCAGCGATAAAGTGTAGCATTAGCAGTGTAGCAAGTAAGTTAAGCGATAGAAAATGATGACACGAAACTTAACTCCTACATTGTTGCTTGAGGAATATAGGGGCACTGAGACCAGAGCTGCCCTCTGCCAGCATCTCCTCCAAGGTAAGTGTGAATATTTCTTATTTATAAATTAAATATCCACTCTCTTCACAGTCATCCACAAACACCATTACCCACAATTTAAGGTAAGAAATACAGTCAACCCCCGGTGTTCGTGAGCATCGGAGTTCGTTAAGTTTTTTCATGAAAATTTTGGCTCGGTAGTGTAAATATTTCTTATTTATAAATTAAAGTGTAAATATTTCTTAATTATAAATTATGTACAATGTTTGTGTGAATAGTGGTGGAGCCTTTTGCTGCCGCCCACCACCACCATTATATGTACAGCTTATGGTCAGTGTCCCTTATAAACCCAACAACAACACACTACCACCAGTCCTCACATTCGTAATGTCATGTTTTATTCATTTTAGAGTATATATCATGTTTCTATGTTATTAATGTTGTTTATGTCATATTAGATGAATTGTGCTAGATAAATAAGTTGTAGAGTTGATATTATTGTCATATTGAAGGACTATCTTGTTTTGCCTCCAAACAAATCTTGTCCTGCCTCCAAACAAACTCTCCTGCCTCTCTCATATGCCAACAAGAGTCTTCAATAAAGGTAAAACTGATTTAACTGTTCATTTATCCATTAAAATTAGTGCTTTATATTTATTTTTCATTGTTTTCTGTATGTAAAACTATAGTATTTATTCTTTAAAAAAATGATTTTTTGGTGAATATTTTTGGGTGGAACGGATTAATTGTATTTACATTATTTCTTATGGGAAATAAGGGTTCAGAAATCGGCCAGTTTGATTTTAGGCCTAGCTCCTGGAACGGATTAAGGTCGATTTTAAGGGGTCCACTGTATCTGAACACATTCACTTCCTACACACTTCATCCCTGCATGGTACACACTTCATCCCTGCATAGGGCAGAATTTTTTTTTATACTGTGCGTGCACAGTTTAAAAAATAAACATTCTTTCATATCTAGGCTAAAATTTACCACTCATAGCTTATCTGAGGAAACTGAGCTCATGATGTTGAACTATGTGATTCACCCTGGCCTCAGTGACTAGTTGTGCATGACTGCCACTGAAAAGGTTAAAGTAAAAAAAGGGGGTGGGAGGGGGGGGGTACTGTGGATAATATAAAAATGCAGGTTTAAGTATAACCAAATATTTTACATAAGTAATGTTTGATTTTTTTTTAGGTCAGCATCAGTGTTTAGTTCAATTGTCAACACTTCCTGTGGCAGTGTGTTATGGTACGGGTGCAGAAGTGAAGGAAGCTCAATCTGCTGCTGCTCACAATGCTCTGGAGTACCTGAAGATTATGACCAATAAGTAGTAAGTTGGAAAGTTGGAGAAAGATGTTTAAATAGCGAGGAGGAATTTTATATCAAGATAGTCACACCTGGTATAAGGTGTAACCTCACTGATCCAATTATTTGCTTGTAAAATCTTTGTAAATGCAATATAAAATTTGCAGTGCATTTCCATGCGCTGCATACCAAAAAAATGAAAAAATCGTTCTTTAAGAATGATAAAAAGTTACTCTTCTTGCGAGTTGTAACAAAAAAATTAGGAACTCAGACCAGAATCGAGCAAGATTTCTGTGGTACCTGTGGTCAACGTGCAGGAACAGGATACTGGCACAGATACTTTTTCATACAAACAGAATTTAAGAAAATGTCTTTTTACAACATTGAAAATGGATGTGATAGAAGCTTGATAAGACGCTAATATTTTATAAGAAGCTTTCAAGCAGTTAAATTTTATGTTCAAAGGTTATAGAGACCCTAGACTGCAAAGAAAATAAATGACAGTATAGAGGCTATTATGAGCTGTGAAAAAGCATTTTCAAAATAGCTTTCATGCATTCTGTTTATGCACACTGTTATGTGCCTCTGCCAAAAAATACAAATACCATTTTGACCCCACAGTTATCCTGGTCTGGGTTTGCTCTCGTTGTGTGCATCTGCTATACTTTGCATAGAACTAGTGAAGTGTTATGGTAGAGCACACGCTGGCTGACTTGGCCTCCATTTTGCAGTTAAAGTAAATGGTGTAAAGGTAGTCAAAATAGTACCTGACACTCTTCTAGTACAATTATCGTAGGCTGTTTGTCGTTTCTAAAAATTAAGTTTGAGTATCAACGGCACCACACCATTAATGCAAAAATGGAGTAAAAGTGAACCAGTGCGTGGCCTCCTTACCTTGAATGTACCGTAGTCTTGGCCAGGTGTAGGTGTCAGTAATGGAGTACGTTGTCAGGGTGGACACTTGGCAACATTTTGTACTGCCTGTTCACAGCTTGGTAACTCAGCATTACATTACAGTGTATTCATAGTAGGATAGAGATTTACTCGTTTAATTCTTGGAACATGCAAGTATGCTTTCTGTTTTAGCTTAGTTGTGAAGTTCCATAGTTTTGTGCATTGTAAAAATCCCTCCAACCCTTGCAAATTACTCCATACTGCAACTTAATAATGCTTTATCCGATAAGCTGTTACGTACATTAATTCTTTTATCAAATGGGCATTCATTAATTAAATGCAAAGTATAGATATTGGATGATTGTTGGTTGTTAGAGATGGGCCACTCTGGGTACTTGAGTGTAATCTGGTAAATTGGTCAAGGATGTATAATGAATCCGTTATATCAAAATTTATTGATGAAAATGAAACGTACTGAAAATCATAGTCACTTAAACTTGTCACATTAATAATTTTTGGGGGAACTAAGAACCATTTCAAGTTTTCTCATGCTTGGAAGAATAGTTAATTACACTTGCTAGAAGTATATTGTTAAATTCTCTACAACTTAACAGGCATTTAAGGCAAGTGATGTCTTCCGGTGACAAGCTAAAACAATGCCCAAAGGGTGGCTGAGGACCCACAGAAAATAGTCTCAGTTTTGTTGGTTCTTTAATGTTCCTCTTACTGGCATTGACAGGTGTGGTCCAGGGATTGAAGCCCATTGTTTTGTATTAGACAGCACATGAGGGGATGAACAAAAACACACACTTCAAGCAGCAGTGTCCAACAAGACAAAACTTGACTTAAATTCACTTTAGATTTTAAATATGTCTTGTTGCTAAAGGTCCCTACACATGAAGTCGTGTTAGGTATCATTGACTGTGTGCTGTCAGTTTTTGTTTACACTCCAGCCCATGTGACCTCCACCAGAAGGATAACTCAGAATCACAGTGTAACAATTATGCCAAATACTTGTATAGTATTTAGAATTTGTTTTCTAAATACAGTACATCTTTTTGGAATTTTACATATGTATAAGTAAATTCTTTAGTTGCCCAGATATTGCTTCAGAAAATTTGATCCACTTGCTATTTGCATAAAAAAATCTGACAGGAAATGTCATTCATATTTAAGATATTTGTCATATTAAATATAAGAAGTGGAAAGCAGTTTCACCCTGTTTTCTCACTGCTTTTCATATATTGTAATTAATAATAAAGTTCACTAAATCTAGTCATCTCTAGAAATCTTTTATTGTATGACAAGTGTTTAAAGCAAATTGCATCATCAATCTGAAGGTTAAATTATTTAAAGTTTAGTAAAGAAAATTACAAAGCCATTAGAACATTCTTGTGAGGCTGTTGAATCATCAATACTATTAATATCCAGTTTACCACTTTTATGGTATAGGGAGTAATACAAGACATTTAATCTTTCTGTATATTGAAAAGTTTTTGTATTTTTGAAATTAACTTCCAATATACACTGGTATATGTTGAGCTGTATCATTAAACATTTCCTTATGGATTAATAACATGAAGATGTTTATACACGTATATTCAAAATTTTGCTGTAAAACTAGCAAGCTCCTGAATATAATTTTTTTTTTATATTTTAGCTTATCAAAATGTAATTAATGTTGATAGATGTTGTGCAAAGGCATTGCTATTTTGCTTGGACTGATGTCAGTTATTAAATATATAATGAAAATAATTAGATTGAAATGCTTGTGTACTTCAAAATTTTCAAGCTTTGCATGTAAGTTTTACTATCAGTTACCTTCATGTTAATAATTATTTTGTTCTTAAAATATTAATTTTTATACAAGTCATTTGAATGCTGCTGAAGATTATTGTTAGAAACTTATACTTAAGGTCAGATAGAGAGATTTTGTTTTATATTAATTTACCACATGTCATTGAATCATTATGTGGAGCAGATTTGTTGAAGCCCATCTGATGGAGAACACATGGGGCTATAACTTTTGTATGTGTATCACTCCAAACAATTGGCATATTACCACAATTTTGCTAATTGTGTCATATGTTTGTGTTGTTACACTTGGAAAATGAATTGCTGGTATTTCTAACCCAGTTCGAACAGATTGTCCCACTCAAATAACTTTTGTAAATAATGATCATGAAATATAAACAGTTCTCTAGTGTTGGGTTTTACACGTATTGTTTTAGGATATTGCCATTTGTGATGCAGCAGCCTACGTGTTTCTAACCTTGCTGAATTGTCTAATGTGAAAAAAATTCATGATCATTAATGCAGTACTATTTGAGGAAAGGTGAACATCTTGGTAGGTTTACCAAAAAAGTTTGAAATGTAAAAAGAGGGCTTCTATGCTTTCTTAGATTTTCATGTAATTTTTGAGGGAAAAATCATGAGGCATACCCAAGGTAAAAGATGGTGGGGACAAATAGGTTGGAAATGAGGAGTATGATTTATTTAAAAGGAAGTTACAATGAAACTTAGCAAAGTTTTGAAAATTATTTATTGGTTATTAGATACTGAACCCACCACCCTTGAGTATGTCTATGATTTATACAATGTTGTATTTCAGTTAATAAGCCCTTATTATACAATCTCAAATTAGTCCAAATGATTGGTTGGGCACAAAGAAAAGTGTAACATTATACTTTCCACCACTTTTCCCTCTAGTTTTTAAGTTGGACTATATCTCTGTGTCCATCCAATAACCTCTATTTATGTTCAAAGTAAAAATTCAAAATTACTTGTACATATAATATTTCCTGAATTTAAACATTTTTCCTTGTTTTAGTTCCAAAGTATATTACTGATGAACACTGAAATAGCCAGTAGAAAAGGCTATATTCAACAACCAAATAGTATTCATTTAGTTTTGGCTGGTTCCACCTATTTCAGGAGTGTAATTGGTATATAACATTAAATTAAGCGGAGAAAAATGTGTGTTGACCATTGCATTGCTGGGAATTTCCTTGCACAATTGGAGGAAATTATTACTGAGGGAGGCTACTACTACAGTGGTACCCCGAGTTTCGGCCACCTCCCAACTCGAACAATTTATAAGTATTATTGTAAGTGTATTTTTGGGGGTCTGAAACAGACTAATCTAATTTCCATTATTCCTTATGGGAACAAATTCATTCGGTAACGGCACTTGAATAGCCTCCTGGATTGAATTATGGCCGAAACTCGGGGTTCCACTGTACTACTATTTCTCTATTGCTCTCAGGGCTGAAGAATTAAAAAAAAAAAAAATTATGAAATGATAGAGAATCTTTTTCCATAGGTAATGAAATCAAAAGTACAAAATTTGATGGAAAACTAACGGAATTATTCTCTTGCAAAGTTAGCGGTGTTGGCGATATTACACATTGGCAATTTCGCCGACTTTGCGGTCGACCAATCTCTGCTATTACGCTAATACTCCTCCTACTGAGTACAAGAAACTGCCCATTTATCTATTTCAACTACCTCTCCAGGTAAGCCCAATAAAGTGATCAGAAATCAGTAATTTGGCCAATTTCACATAAATTTCAAGAAATGCCATGTTTCAAAATAGGGTCCAGAATAAACAATGCAGACATTCCTGGCACTAAAATAACATTTTGTGTGTTCATTAGTCATGTCTCCAGGCCCCTCTTATATTATGCTTGTTTTCCATTTTTAATTTTTATTAAAAAAAAAAACATTTACTGTTATGCAGACTGCTGCATTATTGTAATGTATAAATAATGTCAACCCATTCGTGAACACACATTAGACCGCCCATTTGGACGCGTATTGTACTCTGGAATATCAGCAAAAAAATTGAACATTGCTGCTTTGAGCTTAATTTCAAGCTACGTACTTTCAGTCCTGAAACCAACCAAAATCATCTCTATTTCCATAATACAGTGGACCCTCGAGTTTCGGCCATAATTCATTCCAGAAGGCTGTTCAAGTGCCATTACCGAACAAATTTTTTCCCATAAGGAATAATTTAAAGTAGATTAGTCCGTTTTGGACCCCCAAAAATACACTTACAAAGGCACTTACAAATTTACACTTACATAATTGTTCGAGTTTTGATTTGGTCGAAACTCGGGGGTCCACTGTATATCTTCCATTCTGTCAAATGAGACCAAGAAACTCAGAATACAACCATAAAAAACACACGAAAATACACTGCAAAGTTGCTGTTTTACACCAAAAAAAAGCACTGCGTGCAGCAGGATTTTTTTTATATGATGCACACTTATCGCATAGACCCATTCTCTTATATCTAGGCCCAAGTTTACCGCTCACTGGTTATCTGAGTGAGCTGAGCTCGTGCATTGTACTATAGGACCGACAGTGACCCCCAAAGCCATGATATAATGGAACCGACCCTGAAAGGGTTAATGCTGACAAGACAGGATTGTATCGGAAGACAATACCATCAAGAACTCACACATTGTTCATGGTTCAATCCCAACACAAGTGGAAACATTGGACATGTTTCCTTATACCTGCTGCCCCAGTTCACTTAGCAGTAAGTAGGTAGCTGGGTGTTAGTCATCTGTTGTGGGTCGCATTCAGGGGGTGATAGGGCTAGCTTTTGAAATGAGCTGGGGTAGGATAACAGCTCCTAGCCTGTAAAATTGATAAGAAAAAAGTAAAAGTGCATTTGGATTCAGGGTAGTGAAGGATCATTTTAGTTTCTTTTTGTGAAAGCTGATGCTTATAGCTCAGAATCCTTTTGCTTTCAAAAGCAGATAAAATCACTCCACCTGTTACTTGGTGGTCTACAAGACAGCATGTATATGTGAGGCCTTATTTATTGATTATTTCAAGAATTTATTTTATTCCTTCTGTCAAGATGTAACTACCCAGAAAGAACCATTCATTCAAGGGTCTTTCCTGGTGTCATGGCCCCTTGTGGTATCACGGCTTGTGGTGTTTGTAACAAAGCAAGTAGTGACACTACCACTCCTGCTACAATGTTACCAAGGCCATCATCAGCAGAACCACTTTCACTACCTTCTCCCACATCACCAGCATTTCTAGTAGTACTGCCATCATAGAATAAAGTGCATTTGATGCACTACTAGACCTGGTGCGACACCAGACAGGTTTCTGCTTTGTTGGTGAATAATGTGCCTATCAATCACTTGAATCAGCATTATCTGCCCTGTAATCACATTTCTGTCCAGTGTCGCTCAAACTACTGACTATACAATAATTTTCACAAGTATAGACCCTCCCCTCCTGTGTGTCTGTGTACCTAGGCCAGATGTGAATGCTAGGCACATTATCCTGGGTTTCACTGACATTACTTACATTTCTGGTGTCACTACCATCCTCATTTCCTTCAAAGCCAACTAAATTCTCTTTAAAACTCCACTCTGTTCTGCTCTGTCATTGTCATCTCCAGCATATCAAATATGACAGATTTCACTCCTAGTCAGGCCCTGGTGTCTCCTTTCCATTCTTTCAAAACTGCTACGAGGCTGTTACCCACAGTGCCCTGGGACAGAAGTAGGAGCAGGACAAACAAAAGGGCCAAGGCCTAAGAAGGTGACTGGTGGCAAATTTGAAGGTAGGAAAAAATCAGGCGTACATCATATAAAAACATCTGGTTGGACATATGTCATACATCATACACAGTTTAAGAGGGGTAATAAAGGTGAACTATGTAAAGAAAAAGCAGATATCACTGGAGAAAATAGAAATCACAGATCAAATTAACAGATACTATACCGTGATGAATGCCTTACCTTTGATATACCTTTGAAGAGTTTCGAGAGTTTATCTACTCTGAGCCCGGCCATGGGCCAGGCTTGTCTCATGCTTGCCTGGTCAACCAGGCTGTTGCTGCTGGAGGCCCACTGCCCCACGTATTCATCACAGCCTGGTTGATCTAGCACCTGGTGAAGATACTTGTCCAGTTTCCTCTTGAAGGCTTCTACACTGGTTCCAGCCGTGTTTCGGATATCTTCTGATAAGATGTTGAATAGTCTGGGACCCCAGATGTTAATACAGTGCTCCCGAATTGTCCCCACCACACCCCTGCTCCTCACTGGGTTTTATTTTACACTTCCTCCCATATCTCTCACTCCAGTATGTTGTTATGACAGTGTGCAGATTTGGGACTAGGCCCTCAAGTACTTTCCAGGTACATGTATATATTTTCATGTCTCTTTCCTCCACTCCAATGAGTACATGTTCAAGACTTGAAGGCGTTCCCAATAATTTAGATGTTTCAATGGCTCAATGTGAGCCGTAAATGATCTCTAAATTTGTTCCAGTTCTGATATTTCTCCTGCTTTGAACGGGGCCGTCAGCACTGAGCAATATTCTTAGTGAGAGAGCACTAGCGATTTGAAGAGTGTCACCATCAGCATTATTTCCCTTGTTTTGAAAGTTCTCAATACCCACCCTGTTATCTTCCTGGCTGTTGTGATCTTTGTCTTGTTATGGTCTTTAAAAGAAAGATCAGCAGACATAATTATTCCCAAGTCCTTTATGTGTTCCTTTCGTTCTATGTCGTGACCCTCTTGCGTTTTGAGTTCTTTCTTTCCATGCCTAAGCAGCTGAAACTTATCACCATTGAACGTCATGTTGTTCTCCACTGCCCGCAGCGCTGTATGACCCCTGTGGTTTAGCGCTTCTATTTTATTATAATAATAATAATCTCCACTGCCCACTGGAAGACCTTGCTTATGTTTTCCTGTAATTTTTCAGTGTCCTCTACCGTAGTGACTTTCATGCTTATTTTAGCGTCATCTGCAAATGATGATACAAAAGTGTGCCGGGTGTTTTTATCTATGTCTGCTATGAGGATGAGAAACAGCAGAGGTGCCTTGGGGCACTGAGATTTTGACCTTGCTAATGCTGGATCTTGCCCTGTTCACTACTACTTTTTGTGTTCTGTGTGTTAGGAAGTCGAAAATACATCTGCCTACCTTCCCTGTAATGCCCATGGCCCTCATTTTGTGCGCTATCACTCCATGATCGCATTTGTCAAACGCCTTTGCAAAATCTGTGTAAATCACATCTGCGTTTTGGTCGTCTTCCAACGCCTCCGTAATTCTGTCATAATGGTTCAGCAGCTGTGACAGACATGATCGTTCCGCTCTAAAGCCATGCTGGTTCGGGTTATGTTGGTTGTGCTGGTCCATGAACTTTGTAATCTGCCGTCTCATCACTTTCAAAGATTTTTATGATGTGAGAAGTTAGGACTACTGGTCTGTAATTTTTAGCTAGTGCTCTACTACCTCCCTTATGCAAAGGAGCTATGTCTGCACTCTTTAAGGCCTCCGGTATTTCACCTAGATCTAAGCTATTTCTCCAAAGAATACTAAGGGCTCTTGCTAATGGTACTTTGCACTTCTTTATAAATAAAGCATTCCATGAATCTGGTCCAGGTGCTGAGTGAGTGGGCATGTTGTCCACTCGCAAAAGAAAAATGCCAAATACAAAAAAAAAAAAGAAAATTGCAGGCATTTTCAAATGGGAGCCCTGAAACTCAAGTTGCCATATTATGTTTTACAGCTCTGAGTAACTTACAAATGCAGAAGGTAATATCTGAAATAAAGTTTATAAAAGAAGTGCAAGAAACATTTAAATTACACTGGAAATCTCATGAGAAAACTGTGTAAAATAAGAATAGGTTACCTAAGTAAGGGAAGTTCTTATGGAAAATCAAACAAAAATAGGAGTAACAAGACCATATATTTAAACTTAAAATCAGATATATGTGATTGATGTAGAAAGGGCATATGATTAATTTTTAAGTGCATACACTATACCACTATATAGACATCAGTACTCTCTTGACAGCTTGATCTTTCTTTTTCTTTTTCCGGCGGGCATCTTTAACTTTCTGCAAGGCTTCAGCAAACAACTGTGTCTCAGTACGTAGTTCTAGTCTATTCTTCATATATCGCAAACCAGCAAGATTAAATCCAACTAAGTTCTGTAAGCAAATGTGAAAAAATATGTTACTTCCTTATAATTCTTATACCATTTTTTTTAACACATTGGCCGTTTCCCACCAAGGCAAGGTGGCCCAAAAAGAAAGAAAGAAAAAACTTTCATCATCATTCAACACTTTCACCATCACTCATACATAATCACTGTCTTTGCAGAGGTGCTCAGATACAACAGCTTAAACATCCCTCCAAACTGCCAATATCCCAAATCCCTCCTTTAACCCTTTCGGGGTCGGTGCCGCACTAGTACGTTTTACGAGCAGGGGTCAGTGCCGTACTAGTACTCGTAAATTCTAGCGGTCTCAAATTAAGCAGGAAACGGCTGGTAGGCCTACATATGAAAGAATTGGTCAGTGTGTGCAGTATAAAAAAAAAATCTTGCAGCACACACTGCATGAGAAAAAAAATTCCGACCGTTTTTTTCGTTTAAAACAGTGACTTTGCAGTCTATTTTCCTATGGTATTTATTGATGTATTCTCGTTTTCTTGGTCTCATTTGACAGAATGGAAGATATATTACAGAAATAGAGATGATTTTGATTGGTTTAACAATGACAAGTACCTTGAAATTGAGCTCAAAGTAGCAAAAATGTTTGATTTTAGCTGATGTTCAAGAGTAAACAAATCACACCATGTGTCCAATACACATCAACTGGCGAGTCTAATATTCTTGCACAAGTGCGCTGATATTATTTATACCATTTTTACAATGATGCAGTTGTATACATAACAGTAAATCTTCTATTTTTTTGTGAGAATAAAAATTCAAAATGGAAAGCAAAAGTAATGTAAGAGGGGCCTGGAGACGTGACTAATGAACAGAGAAGATGTTATTTTAGTGCCAGGAATGTCTGCCTTGTTTATTCTGGACCCTATTTTGAAATTGGCATCGTTTGAAATTTGTGTGAAATTGGCCAAATTGCCATTTTCTGGCCACTATTTTGGGTACTAGTTGATTATTATTATTATAATCAAATAGAAGCGCTAAACCACAGGGGTTATACAGCGCTGCAGGTTATTGTAGGATGCAGGGAGAGTGGGTTGTAAGAGGGAGATGGACGATTAGTAGGGTATGGAGTGCAAGATGACGGTGGATAGTGCAGGGGTGGAGGGTAGCAAGAGATCGAGGTAGAAGGGACTGAGGGAGGTGCTAGAGGTATAATTTTCAGAGTTTGTGTAGTAAGTCAGTTTCTGTCAAAAAGTCAATGAGAGAGTCAGGATTAAAGGAGGGTCCATCTGCAAGAAGGGAAATTAAAGAAAGGGCCGCAGAGCGAAGACGTCGTT